>QLOZ01002121.1:0-53616 GCA_003314065.1 Lactarius sp. MG50 | reverse complement strand
TATCTAGGAGGCCGGCAAGGTGATATGATCATCGCGTGCAATACTTATGTAAGCCACTGTACGTTCGGACTGCTCTACTTTATCTCAATCTACCCTACTCTGTCCATCCGTCTCGCTACTGCCGTTGCTACACTTCCTAATACACCCTTGATTCTGATTTGGTGAAAATTACTTCCCCTAGACAGATAGATAAGGGATACACGCATGGATATATAAACCCCCTGAAAGGCCTCCTTAAAGGCCAGCGTCCTTCTTGAGCAGTTTTCCATTGTTCTTCCCTTCGCGTAGATCTCTCTAACCTTTTCTCGTTTCAACCCCTCTTCGCCTAGCCTCTCGGCGCCTAACAGAGCCACTGCGCCGTCATGCGTCTTGAAATCCTGGCGTCAGGGAACCTGTCTCATCTCTGCTCCTGGGTCTCCTGTATCTTGCTCGTCGAGGTGGCTGGCCGGCTCTTACCTTAGCGGTCGTCTCCCTTTCCCTCTTTCTGTTCTCTATCTCTTTCAATATCTCGGACTCACCTGCGCACCGTCTTGCGCACTACACTAAAATTAGCAATCCTGCGAAATCCTATTCAGTGGGTATGTGATCGGCGCTGAATTCTGGTGAGACGGAAAGAGTCGACGACATGCGCAGTGTGAGATGGCTGCAGCAAGGTGTGCGTCTAAAAGGAGACACCTATATGGTCACCCGCTTGTCATCATTCGGGTGTCCGCATACACAACCTTGTCCCATAGCCCCAGCATGGCTTTCTCCTTGACCTCTTGTCGCTGAAATCAAACCCATTTCACGGAAAGACGTGATTTCAGGAAAATAGTAGGGAATGAAAATAATGAACTTCGAAGAAGAGGTCACTTGTTAGGCCGGCACGATCGTTGTAGAACGCAGCCTGAGACCACAACGAGCAGCCACCTGTGATCAGCCTGGTGGACTCCGAGATGATAATTCATTATCTTGGGGTGTCGTTGATACCAAACTTTTACGCTTTTACCAAGTATTCCATCGCATTCTTGGTACGTAGAAAACTGTGACATTGTACACGGGTCTCGTCAGCCCTCTGTAAAATCAAAATAATATCTCGTGAATATGAATACCCGAGAGTGTCCCAACGCAGTACATAGGCAGATAGACAACTTTCATGAGTGAGTTTAATTTGTATGAAAATGACCCATCCTGCAACAAGAACGGAGGCACTGCTGGACGCTGAGAATCATCGCCTGTGCTTAGGGGAGGGTCTATTCGCTACCAGAATCTGGTACAATCAGACAACAATGAGCCTTGTGCAGGACTAAGGCATATAGAAGGACACGTACCATCCTTCGCGTGGATAAACTCAGGAGTCGGACATCTACCTTCGGGCACAAGGCTGCCCTGAATCACAGAACCAAGTGGAGGCATGTCGCGAGGGCCAGAACTCGAAGCAGGAGAAGGATATGAGTGGTCAGGTAGGTAGCTTGGAGGGAAAGGCGCGTTCATAGGAATCGGTTGGGTGCACGCGAAGGCTGCCAAATTTGCATAATCCATGGGACCAGCATGCGGAGGACTATTCATGCTTTGCATACGTGTTGCGGGACCGGGTGGATGAGCTCGCGGAGCATACGGAAAGTCAGGAATGGGAGGCACAGCGCTTGGACCTGGCTGGGTGGTCGGGTTTGAAGAGATTGGCCACCCGCTAGCACCCATAATTTTGGGATCCATGTAGATGTGGTAGTCCCATGTGTTAGGTCCGAATTGATGCATTGCTGCTGTGTGAGCGGCGCCAGGTTGGAGGACTGAAGGAGGGAAAGGGCCAAGATTCATCAATTTTCCCCTCTGCGTCTCTGGGCGAGGTCCATCAGGTCGTTGGCCCGACGAAGGCATTGTTCCCTCGGTGAACGCGACTCCAGCAGGACGCATGCGGTTTACTTCTTCAATCATTTCCAGAAGCGGCTGTAACTTCTCTGCGTTCCTGGCACCGCTCCCTGAAGTGACAACACCGCGGACCGCATGACGAAAGTGATCAAATCTGGCCCACATCGTGATGGAGGCATTGACCAACGGTAAATGTGGGGTATCCAGCATCCGCCTGAGCAGTGTCCATGGCTTTTTGACGTGCTCAGAGATCAAATCGGATGCCTCTGTTATCGTCCTCTCGAATGTCAAGTTCCCTAGTTTGCAGAAGTTCGAGAGGGGCCCATCGCGGAGGATCACACTGAGGATTCCTTCAGCTTTAATCCCCATATTGGGTCCAACCTGCGGGAGGCCCCTGGCCACAAAATATTCCCTATCTTCAGGGTCGCCGAGTTCCAAGACCCCAACTAGTCCTGAGAGAACATCGAAAGACTGAGTAATAATGGGCTCTCCACGGCTACGCTGCATGGAAAACTGTGCCATGTGAGCGTGACAAAATTGAGCATAGGCAACGTCATTACGCCATGGGAACACGCTCTCGACGAGCTTGCCACGCGCAACCGTGTTTCGGAATTCGACCAAATGCCCAATCAGCAAAGTAAGCTGATAGGAGTGCCAGTCAACGACAGATGAGTCTTTCAAAGCCATGAAAGCCACATCGAATATGTCGAAGAAAGCCATGAAGACCCGCGACTTGTCAGGAAACGGGACCTCTCGGCGTAGACACTTAGAAAGACTGACATGTAGCTGTTCCCAGAGTTTGTCCTCCTGGATTAGACGTTCCATGAAGCTCCTTGATACTTCGGGGGGGCTTGCATCAATAAACCCAGGAAGGTCCGCAGCGAATGCCTCCAAGAGCTCGCTATTCCCGAGTTGTTCTCGTCCATATATTGCTTCAATCCTTCTTGGCGAAATTCTTGGCTTCGGAAGGCATGCAAACACCTCCGCAAGGTGAAGCCCTCTAATAACGGTGTTCAAGGTCTCGAGGAGTGGAGTAGCCCGCGCTCCTCCCTCATATCTGCTGATCCCGCTACGCACTCTGGAAAGCACCTCGTTGAACCGTGCACGTGTTGGAGCAGACGCCCGAACTTGAGCGAGACTAAGAGCCTTCACAAGTGTTTCTAGCGTCTTCCGTGCAATAGCGAGGTTGACTTCCTGTTCACTCGCTCGCAAATGAACGGCATAGGACAAGACTGCCAAATTGATCAACGGGCCATCGCACAGGACGTCGGACCACTTTTCCTGGTCGCTAGGGAGAGGTTGGGGAGCAGTTGGTGAATTGGCAGCGAGTTGAGACCACTGATCGATATCTGTGGTTTTCCATAT
This sequence comes from Lactarius sp. MG50, assembly GCA_003314065.1. NCBI lineage: Eukaryota > Fungi > Basidiomycota > Agaricomycetes > Russulales > Russulaceae > Lactarius > Lactarius sp. MG50. The sequence goes on along the minus strand of QLOZ01002121.1, from coordinate 50,403 downwards.
ATGAATGACCCTGTGTAGGGGCACTAAATAATCAGGGAATTTCTGTGTCAGCAATTGTTCGATATCCGGTTGACCCAGAGGGATGAGGAATTCCCGAATTGCGAGGGCTCTGATGCACGACGCACGCAGTGCCGTCGAAGGGCTTGAGGTGTAGCAGAGCGGCTCGAGGTGGTCCATAATCGCTTGAATATCGTTGTTCTCCGAACCGAGTTCTCTGACGGTGGTCATGGCCGCTGTTCCGAAGATCTGTCGTAGAGAATTAATGCAGGCGGATGCACGGTACATGGATGCTTCTTCGGAGAGTTCTAGTGACGTTACATGTCTTGAAGTGCTCCCCGATGCGCAACGGAATGCCATCTTCCCTCAAGCCTTCGACTACAACCTTCGTATCGGTCAGAGGTGAGTGAATGTACTCAGGAAGGCCTTTCAGGAAGGTATCCATATCGTCGTCGTCCAGTTCTTTCAAGAGCCAGCGCATTGCAGAACGGTCAAGCATTGATGCTTTCTTTTTTATTTCACCTATGAGGACCCGAGCTCGGTCGACGTGAATATAATCGAAGAGTGAAGAGCCTCTCTGGGCTGAGCGTTGGACGATCCGAAGGAGAGCGACGTATGAGAATTGAATGAGCTTAACGCACGCTTGAAGCGGAGTAGTGAGTGCCGTCTGATAAGGGGCGTTCTTGACGATAAGTGGGAGTACACTGAGGGCAGTATACACTGCTAGCAGCGTTACAATGCAGTAGCGAGCTGTTCCGCCAACAGGTACATTGATTAAATAGAGGAATTCGCTGAGGGCAAAGAAGAACAGGAAGACGGCCAAGTGGAGGAGAACGGGGACGGCGTAGGTCAATCGTATCATCTGGAAATAGGAAAGACCTTGGAAAAGATAGGCACGAACTCGGCCACGTTTGTGAGGTGCTGCAATTGGCTGTGAATAATGCAGATATTCACGAGCCCATTGTTGTATCAGAATCGAGACGAGCGCGCTTGTCACGCTGAAGAAGAGGCTGAGGAACATGAGTATGTTGACACGGATGGCTTTAAGGGAGACATTCCGCTGAGCGAGGCTCTGGGATGGTGCAACAGCGGCGCCATCGGACTGTGCAACGAGTTGGGTAAGAAGTGCGACAGTTTGAGAACCGGAATCAGGAAGAAGTGTCTTGTAAGTCTCGATAAGAAATGAGGCAACTATTGACGAGAATAGACCAGCCTAGTGTGAAGGGGTAAGACGAAGAAAAAGACCACAACTCGTTGGACTGACAAAAATGAGCATTGAGTCTGTATTGCTTTTCCAACTATCTACAAGTGCCTTGTCATGCTTTTCTGATTCGGTGTTGTAGAGCTTCCATATTTGAGTTGAAGGATCGCCATACCCGGCATCTTTTTATTGAGCCTCGTGAGAGTGAGTAAATCTGAGACCCAGGGATCACAGACCTTCGTGCTCCCCGCCAATCATAGCTGAAAGATGGTCTCTCCCCCGAGTGGGGACTAGGATTTAATAAATGAGGGAGAACAATGGACATTTGGAGCATGGGACATACGCTCTGGTTGAAGCTCTATATCCCTGGTGGTTGTTGTGGTAGCCATTTGATATGTATTTAGAGCGGCGCACACTCAGGCTGAACGACGCTCATGCTGCGGCTGAGGTTCAATAACTTCAAGGGCCTTATTGGGCAGTGGGCACCGTGACGTATTGGCTGCGTCAGTATCTCGGAACAATTTTCCGAGTTCCAGGTCATTTCAAGTTCGTTTGCCGCTTTACTATTGCACGTGCAATAGGTTCATTTCACTGACTACCTATTCCTTTCTGTCACATGTGGGTGTAGAGAATTCGTTTATGCGATTCCGCGTCGCAGTTGGTTTTTGCCGAGCAGAGAGGGGATTGAGCTGAGGGGAAGACCCTAAGGGCCCGTTCGGTAGCTCCAGCGCCTGCCAAATCGACCGTCCCGATTTCGAAAACAGCCGATTTGCCGAAGTCGGACGTCGATTTGGTACCCGGTTTCGAAACCGGAGCTACCGAAAACGGGCCCTAAGCAACCCTCTCCATCAACTGGGCGCCCACCACCCAATCCCACGACTCAAACTCATCACGGCCTTGTGCGCCTGACAATCACTCAACCTCCCTCCACCCCCGCCAACGAAAGCCTTCCTACGCGCGGCAATGCACAAGGAAGCTTTGTCACAATGGCAAACCAACTGGCGGGAAGCACCCAAATGCCAACCAACATACCTCGCCCTCACCTCTCCCTCAGACGGTAAGCCGGCCCCTTTCGTGCAAGGTTTGACTAATTTCCCCTGGCCCATTTTCGCAACGGGCATTCGACTTCTCACGGGCCACGCCTTCACCGGGAATACAACGCCCGCCACTGTCCTCAATCCAACGACCCTTACCACTGCCATGCGGCAAAGCCCTGCAAACGGCACAACACATCATCACTTCATGCCCCCTTTACACAGCCGCAAGGCAACACACTCTTCATCCCCTTTCCAATTCACTATCACTATCCACCATCTTCGGCACCAAGGAAGGAGGAGCCACGCTGGGCGCCTTCCTTGCTGAGACACAAGCATGCTTACGCCTGAGGCGACGAGAGCCACCGCCGGAGGATCATGGTTAGATTTACGGGCCAAGGGCCCCAACAACTCCACCCCACACACTCCCACTCCCTACACATCACTAGACATACATAGCAGTGCACCACCCTCTCTGATTAACCGGGGCGCATAGTCGCTCCGCACGTGTCTTTGTAATTACATACATGTTGCGCGTTACAAATGCAGATTCAAAAAAAAGAAAAACCCAACAGCGCGGGGCTAAAACTCTTGGTGGCCCTTCTCGATGTACAGCGCTGGCTCTTCTTTTAATCTCCCCTCCTGACGAAGATAGTTCCTCAGGAACGCAATGTTTAGCTTTTCTATGTCGACCTTCTGATCGCCGGTTGGAACCGTCCTAGTAGGCGCCGGGCCCTAATATCTCAAAGTGCCAGGGTGACTACTGTAATGGATTCGAAAAAAAATGTCCAAGAGAAAATTTCCTGTTCTCGTCGCCAGCTTGCATTGAGGTGCACGACCTAAACCCTCCTGTGTCCCGCGTCAGTTGACGCAAGAAGCTATTTAGTCGCTTCTCAATCCAATTCGTACCTGCGGCTGCGTTTGCGCCTGGCACTGCCTGCTTGTGTTCAACTAGTCATAGTAAGTGTTCATCCCTGAGATCCCCTGCGTCCGCAGAGGCACTTATCAGTTCAACCCGTAATAACGAAATCATGAAGGGAGCGAGCCGCCCTGTGGAATGAAGTAAGAAAGAAAAAAACGCACCGATTCTCAAATGAAAAGTGCCTTGTCTACCAGTGCCTCGATTGATCACCTCGTGGCGCTCGACGGGTGAGGCTTGCTGCTACCATTGCTACTACCTCCTCCATGCCCTACTTGAGTACCCTCCACGAGCTCCTCTGGTGAGCATATGTTGAGCATCGCGGTCACCATATCCCTCACTGTAGATGCTGCTAGTCAACTACCATAAAAGACAGGCTTTGTGCTGACTCACTCTTCTCGCCGACGAACGGCAAACTCCAGCTGAATGCGTTCATAAAGTTGGGAAGCCAGTACGGGTGTGGCTTGCTGTTGAACTGCCGGATGCTGAACATGTTGGCCTCGTACTTGACTATCGCCGCCCTGTTGTTATAGACGTCCAGATAATTTGGCGCAGAGAAGAATGTCATGACGCTCGGGAATCCAGTCTTGCGGCTCTTGCGATATATGCGGTAACTAGTTTTCACCAAGCGCTCAACTCAGTCAAGAGGAGGGGAGGAGAGAGATAGAGGGTTGATGTACCCGAAATCTTGGGCTTCATGCGCGCGGATGATAGATAGTAGGCGATTGCGCTCGAGAAACTCGCACACGGCCTTGTACGTGTAAAAGTAAGAGCAGCCGCGCACATGGTTGTGCACATATCTCTCAGATCCACTCTCATGTCCAAAGTTCCCGATCGGGTCCGACCACAGGATATCGCACATGAGTCCGGACGTGGGCGGCTCGCGGAATCGGTCTAGCTGCAACATGACTTACAGTTACGGCACCGATCTGGGATGGATGACGATGAAGGACTTACTTCACGAATATCGTCGATCGTGTGCAGCTCGGGCGATAGACCGCCGTGGATGCACAAGAACTGCTTATTCATGATCGCTGCGAGGGGCAACGCGCAGAACGATTCGATGCACGCCTCGTATATGCGCTCGGAGTACTTGTGCTTGCACTCGAGCTTAAACGTAAAGTAGTCGGTCAAGTGCCGGCACTCGAGATTTCCGCGGAGGAGGAAGAAAGAGTCTGGGTACCAGATCTTGAGCGTCCACAGGTAGAGCACACACTGCAGGCCGACATCCCGGAGATGATTCGGAGAGTGAGAGAGGAAGAGTGGAAAGACGCACCTCGATGCCGAAGTAGCCTCTCTTGACGTAGCCTCCCAGGAAGATATAGCGGGTATTGGCTGGGTTGCCACCAATTTTGAACAGCTTCATGAGATCATACTGCAATCATGTAAGTTATCTGGAGAAAGAATGCAACAGCAGTGAGAAAGTGCGCACGTATTGGCCATTGATAGTACCACAAACTGCGAACGAGGGTTAGAAGTAACTTGAATGCGTGTGTGATAAGTAATTGTGGCACCGGTTGCGGGGGCATCAACTGTCAAAACATTCGGCTCGGTGCGGAGGAGTTGCGTTGCTTTCTCGATGATATACAAAGCATGTTCCTCCTTAATGCGCCCCTCCCGATAAAAGTGGTTTTTCAGGAATGCAATGTCGGGTTTGTCCTTCTCCGTCTTTGAGAAGAACTGTTCGTCAGTCGGAATGGCCATCGTGGGTGCTTGCACCTGTGCCAGAAGTACACCCATTACAATCACCGATAGAGGGAAGAAAAGGAAAGTGGGACATACCTCCTTGAAGATCCGTTCCTCTGTGTTGAATGTGCGTCCATCCTCGAGTAGATGCTGTGTAAGATCGATCTCAGGTGCGGGCACCTTGTGCAGTATTTGGTAGATCGCCCGTTCGAGGTAGACTTGTTCCTCAGTCATAGGAAAACTTTGAAGGTTTAGAAAGAGTAAGGAAAACAGCGGGTGACCGTCACGATGGCAGATAAGATAACCGAGTCCAGAGAGACTTTCCGTCCATTTATGGTTGACATGCATGCCGTCAGTCGAAAAATCACCAGATGCTTTGAGTGGACACGTGTTGAGGCGCTCTCGATCGAGACACTTCGCAGGCTCAAGGTTCTCCTTGACCTTAAGGGAGCCAAAAGCACTCACCATTCTCAATAAGATTAAGTTTTCAGAGCGGAACTAGGGGAAGAGCGGGCGGATGAGGGAGACCCCTTGTCACGGTTGCAACACGTGCTCCTCGATCATGTGCTGCAATTCATTCGCCGCGGGTAATGATGGGGCCTGACCAAGGCCCATAGGGCGGCAGTGTCTCTTTGTCTGTGCTGTCCGCCGCGGTCAGACTCGTTCATTTCGAACGCTCTGAGCGCATCGGGCGCAAAGGACGCTCCGTATGCAGTGACCTCAAAGGCTATTTCAGCATGGCACAGCCTGTGTGTGCTCGCTCGGATACTGTATACTAGTATGGATAGGATAGCATGCTCAGCATGGCCGAGCAGTCGTGCGTGGTCCACCTGGTGGAATGGCAAAGATACCAATAAACGAGTTTTATCTTCCATGTACGGCATTGGCAGGTTGAGCTGACAGGTGATTGGCCTCGTGTCAGTCGTGTCAGTGATATATCTATTTGAGAGCAGATACGCCGAGTTCCCATAACGTGAAGGCTCTGGCTGGCCTTGTCGGAATTCGCTAACACCCGAACGAGGCGCTGCCTTAGTACATGGGACCAGTGTGACTTTCATTCGTTCCCTGTTATCCTCCCACTACAACCCACTATGCCCCGAACTCCCTCTGCGACCAACCCATCCGAGCGCTTTCAATACATTTTCAATAGGGCCTTGAAAGCGTACACGAAGATGACCAAGAAAAACCTCCTCTCACTCCCTCTATTTCGTGACATTGACGCCTGCGACTCTCCTGAAAATATCCTCAACAAGCTTCGAGATAGAATCCCTGGGTTCGATAAATCTGGCAGCAGCGATGACAGTCTGTCAAAATGGCTCATCCCAATCGTGAATGTTCTATATGCGTTTTCTGCGACTCTTAGCGAGGGTGTGGGCCTGGTACGTCGCAGGAAGCTTAACAAGACTCGTTGAGGAATGGCCCTCTGATCTTATTTTACAGGTATTCTCACCCGGGAAAGTAATCTTCGCTGGAGTTGGCGTCCTCCTCCTAGTGAGTATCACGATTCTTCGTCGCGGGGAATTTTGACGTCCAAGTCTCTCAGGCGGCTAAGGATGTTGCCGCTAGCCAAGACGTACTCGTTGACGTATTTAGACGGGTGGAAAGCTTTCTCAGACGCCTTGAGACCTACATCCATATCCCGCTGAGTGACGAAATGACAGACGTCATTGTGGATATCATGGCTGAGGTGCTTTCGATCCTTGCCATCGCGACGAGGGATATTAAGCAGGGCAGAGGGAGTGAGTTGATCCCTCGTGGGAGACCTCACCTCGTAGCTTACTCCTTTTCAGAAAAGTTTGTGAAGAACCTTATGGGAAAGACTGATATTGAGGACGCACTGGGTCGGCTGGACAAACTGACGCAAGACGAGGTTCGGATGGCGGTTGCACAAAATCTGAAGACCACCCACCAAATTCTATATGGTGCACGAATCGTCTTCAGCTAGTCATCGGCGCTAACCTAACAGTTTTTCACGTACAGTTGCAAACACCCTTACAAGGAATGACTTGCGACAGAAGCTTAGACAATGGCTCCCCCCCCCAGATCCATCCGTAAACTACAACACCGCATGTGGTCTCCACCACAAAGGCACCGCAGAATGGTTTATTGAAGGCCCCGTATTCGCGGGGTGGAAGGAATCAGGATCCCTCTTGTGGATCCACGGAAATCGTATGTTCTTTCTCCCTCTGCCTTCACTCTTCGCTAACAGACCTCTGATCCGATAGCGGGCTCCGGAAAGACCGTTCTTAGGTACGCCTCTACCCCCACACAGACTCGTTTTGACCAGGGTAGCTCATACTACCGAATCTCAATCAGCTCTGCGATCATCCGGAACATCAAACGCATCGCCAGCACTGGGTCAGCACACGTGGCCTATTTCTTCTTTGATTTTAAGGACGCGGAAAAACAGGAATCCTGTGGTTTGCTCTCTTCCATCCTTCAGCAGCTCTGCGATCAGTCCCTACCTTGCTTGGACATTCTTTCCCGCTTGTACTCGACACACCATGATGGCTCTGAGCAACCCAGCGATGACGCACTCAGACAATGCCTCAAAGATATGCTCACGATCGCAGGACAGGTCCCGATTTATCTTGTTGTCGATGCCCTTGATGAATCTCCGAACACCCGTGGAGTACCGTCGTTGCGTCGAAAGGTGCTGGATCTCGTGAAGGAACTTGTCGAGTTGAAGCGCCCGAATCTGCGACTATGTGTCACTAGTAGGCACGAGATGGACATCCGGATTGTTCTCGAGCCTTTGAAGCCTACCTCGTTATCCCTTCACAACCAAAAGGGACAAAATAAAGATATTGTTGATTATGTCGCCTCCGTTGTTTACTCAGATCCGGAGTTAAACATGAGGGGATGGCGGGAAGAAGACAAGGAGTTGGTCATCACGACACTCTCAGACAAAGCCGGTGGAATGTGGGGATGTCATTATTTTACTTGTAATACTCTCTCATATTGTGAAACAGGTTTCGCTGGGTTCATTGTCAAGTTGAAATCCTTCGGCAGTGTTTTGCGCGGAATTTGCGACGTACCCTTGACGAATTGCCCAAAACGCTAGATGCGACGTATGAGCGCATACTACGAGAAATCCCCGAGCAAAATAGACATGACGCACATCGACTGTTGCAATGCCTCACTGTGGCAGTTCGCCCGCTTCGTGTTGAGGAACTCGCAGAAGTACTTGCCGTTGATTTCACCTCCGGGAAGATTCCGAAGTTAAATGTTGATTCGCGCTGGGGGGATCAAGAACAAGCCGTTCTTTTGGCATGCTCCAGCCTGGTTGCCATTGTCAAGGACGCCCAAGACCAAGGCCGATTCGTTCAATTTTCCCACTTCTCTGTTAAAGAATTCCTCACCTCGGAACGCCTTGCCGAAGCAAAGGGGTATTATCATATTCGCCTTGAGCCTGCGCACACGGTCATGGCGCAAGCTTGCCTTGCTGTCCTGCTTCGGTTGGACTACCCTATCAGCACGCGGACCCTCAGGAGCTTCCCTCTAGTTGGGTATGCTGCCGAAAACTTCGGTGAGCATGCGGAGTTCGAGAACGTGTTAACGCAGATACCAGACGCGGTCGACGATCTCCTTGACGTATCGAAACCGCACTGTGTTGCATGGCTCTGGGTGCTCAATAAGTCATATGACGCTGGATCATTCATACAGGCGGATAGCGGGCCACAATCCGGACCAATAACGGTTCCCTTATACTACGTTGCGAAATTTGGATACTGCGGCCTAGTACAACATATCCTTTCGAAGCGTCCACAAGATGTAAACGCCCAGGGTGGTGATTGTGGTACAGCACTACACGTTGCGGTGGACAACGGTCACGCTGAGGTCTCAAAGCTACTACTTGCGCACTGTGTAGATGTGGACGTTCGGGGCATCAAGAGCCGGACGCCACTGCATTTAGCATCGAGCAACGGATATGCTGACATTGGGCAGCAGCTGCTTGATCGCAATGCGGATGTAGACGCGCAGGATAACAATCACTTGACTCCACTGCATCTCGCACTGGAATTACCCATATTCGAGGCGGCTGCGAAGCTTCTCATCGAATGTGGTGCAAATGTCCAAGTGCGGAACAGCTACGGCAAGACGCCACTACACCTCGTGTCGGAGCAAGGACATCACGACATCATGCAGTTATTACTGGGCCGAGGTGCGGATGTGGACGCGCAGGATGACAATCACTCGACTCCACTGCATCTCGCATCATCCCAACCGAACGTCAAGGCCGCTCAGCTTCTCGTTGAATGTGGTGCAAATGTCCAAGTGCGGAACAACTACGGCAAGACGCCACTACACCTCGCGTCGGAGGGCGGATATCACGACACCATACGATTATTGCTGGACCGAGGTGCGGATGTGGACGCGCAGGATGACAATCACTCGACTCCACTGCATCTTGCATCATCCCAACCGAACGTCAGGGCCACTCAGCTTCTCGTTGAATATGATGCAAATGTCCAAGTGCGGAACAACTACGGCAAGACGCCACTACACCTCGCATCGGAGGGCGGATATCATGACACCATGCGGTTATTGCTGGACCGAGGTGCGGATGTGGATGCGCAGGATAACAATCACTCGACTCCACTGCATCTTGCATCATCCCAATCGAACGTCAAGGCCACTCAGCTTCTCGTTGAATGTGATGCAAATGTCCAAGTGCGGAACAACTACGGCGAGACACCACTACACCTCGCGTCGGAGGGCGGATATCATGACACCATGCGGTTATTACTAGACCGAGGTGCGGATGTGGACGCGCAGGATGACAGTCACTTGACTCCACTAGTACTGCATCTCGCGTCATCCCGACGGGAGGTCGAGGCTGTTCAGCTTCTCATTGAATGTGGTGCAAATGTCCAAGTGTGGAACAACAACGGCGAGACACCACTACACCCCGCATCGCTCCAGCCCCTCTGGGCCGGCTACGACAGCAATTTCAGTGTGCCATCTCTTTCCATTTTCTCTCCTTTGCCTTCGGATTCGGATTCGGATTCGACGTGAAGTCAACCTCAATAGCTACTTCTCATTGATTATTCGCTTCAGATAAGATTCAGCAGCCTCATAAATCCCAAAAATATATCATGAACACCTATAATCCCTCAGCCAAAAACCATTATAAACTCAAAAATTCATCACAAGGTCCATCAATTATTTCGGCAATTTGTCAAAAAAGGGGTTTTCTTAAAATGCGTTATGAAGGTGAGTGGGGCATTTTGCCTTTTTTGGACTTCATAACACTTAAGATTCATGACTTTCTGACCAATTTGCTGATGTCTTTCAGACACTCCCCATGTGTTTTCTCATCCTGAGCCCAGGCCATTGGCACCACCATCACTGGCCTCACTGCAATGGCTCAAGCTGAGCATGACGGACCCCCCTCACACGACGGTCAGGAATGGATAAGCAGAGTCTGCTTATAGATCAATTAATGTCCAATAAGTGGAGTCTGTTAATCAGCCCACAAATTTTAAATAAAAATAGTCTGTTAATTTACTGGGTGAATAGTTTAGCCAATTTATCAATTCATTCCATCGGCTAAACTATTCACCCAGTAAATTAGCAGACTATTTTTATTTAAAATTTGTAGTCTGATTAATGGACTTGACTTAGTCATCAGTTTATTGGACATAAGCGGACTCTGCTTATCCATTCCTGCCCGTCGTGTCAGGCTCATGCCGCGCAACCACACATTCCACACCGCTCTGTTGCGACCCTCAGAACCTTGCTTGTTACTGTATATAAACCCTCTATGCTCACCCTAATCGTCATCATTCTCCTTGTGTTCTCCCTTCCAGAGCATCCTGTATGATACCAGAAGTCCTCCCTGCGATTCTCTAAGCTTTTAGTGACCTCTAACACATAGCATCACCGACTAAGCCATTATCTCTTTGCTACTTCTCTCCTATCTATTCTTTTGGGAGACTTGTACTCTCACAACACTCATCCACATTGGAGATGCGCACCTGGTAGTTTTCGAGAACAATGGGGAGCTGAATACATCGTTGCTCCTTCAATTCCACAAAACAGAGCTTTGATATATCGGGAATTGTATTTATGCGTGATAAGGTGACGCCGTAGAGCATGTGGTACGGCGTGAAAGCAATCCAACAAACCTAGGGTGTACAAATACTATGGATAGAGTAAGTAGAGGAAATCAGAAGTGAGATAGTCAAGGCAGTAAGAGAACGAGGCATCAAGCACGAACTGAGGCGGGTGCGGGGTAGGTACAATAAGGAGGCGGTAACGGATGAGGTGAAGATAGGATGTTGAATCGTAACATGAAGAAAACCAAAACGTCAAAGAAACAAGTGAAACACAGGCAACGTAGCGAGACATGAAGCAGGGGAGAGGGTGGTGACGTTACTGGGTTTGGTAGTGCATTGATTTTCCGAGAGCATTGCGGCAGCGGCGGCGGGCACGAGGGCAGTAGACATCCTAGCTTTACAATAGGAGGGATTAACTCACGAATTGACCTTGTGGTATCAGCGGACTCGTGTTCATAGTGTTCGGATACAGGCTTCCCGAACCTGTCGAATGGATTATGTATCAGTCAGCGCTCATGCCTTTCATCTCGGCGAGGTACTCACCAGGTGATGCTAAACTAAGCCCCACAAGGGCTTCACTTTGACGGGGCGACTTGAACGACCTCGCACATCAATAAACGGACCAAGCGCAGCAGACGCCGCCGCAAAAACGTGCCGATCCTCCCAACGCAGCGCGATCGTAAGCAGCTCGGGCAGCAGCTCGGCGACGGGCCCGTCCCCCTCCTCACTCTGCACCAATGCACGCCCAAGTTCAGTACCCAACGCCGCGCTGGTCCCCAAAGTCTTCACATGACGAAACGGCACCAGCACATCGCACCACAACGCGGCATTGACCTCGTTCTGCCATTCCTTCGGCACTTCGCGCCCATAGAATGTCAGTGTCAGCCCCTCGACAGAAAGAAGTGTCGCATGCAGGACACTGCAGATCTGGGCCATAGCGGCAACCTGGAAGTCGAAGCGCGCGCATGAAACGCGCAGAATGGCATCTGCAAACTGGTAGGGGTGTGGTTGAGCTGTCATGGTGATGTGTACACACTTTTCAGAGAATTCTATGCGAGCACGATTGGGCCGTAGAGTTTCTACGCTGTGGACAAATTGGGAGATGTGCCATATCGAGAGAGTGAGCTGGTTGAATAGCGTGGCATGGATGTAATTTAGGCGCGGGGTCCGGACCTTGGCAAGAAAAGTTTCCGACCATGCAGAAACTCCCCGGTATTCGAATCTTGCAAGCGCAGGAAGTTCGGTAGGGGGAATCGGGTGAGGAGGAAGGAATGGTGGGCGAGGAGTCGTTGAGAGGAAACCGATGGACAAAGTTCGTAGCTGAGGCATGGGATGGATATGTTCTACAAGACTTTCGGGGGAGAAGTACGCGGGGCCTGGAATGCGTTCAAGGGAAAGATTTACAAGCGTTGTCGCAAAGGATGGTAGGGGACGCAGCGTCCGCAGTGCAGCACCAGCAAGTCGCAGATGTCGTGTTCGTGGGGCACCCCCATCCAGAAAGTTCTCGGGGAGCACAAGTTCCGTAGCTTCTGATTTTAGTTCGAGGTATTCGAGCAGGGAAGCTATACCTGTCATGGCTACAACCAACTTGGTCAAGATTGCCCCTGGTGCAATGAGCGTGATCTCATGCGCCCTCTCGAGGTGCTGCAGTGCAAAAAGTGCCCCGTCCTCATCTTGGGTCATCCATGTTTTACAATCGCTGGGTTTATAGTTGAGTATGAGTGGGAAAGGCGGCGAATAGGCGATCATATCTTCCACTTGTGTGCCAAATGTACAGCGAAGTCGGAGGAAGAGGCGAAGGGATGATGCGAGCACGATAAGTCGCCATCTTTGGCATACGTGTACTAGCCTATACCACCCTCGAGGGCGTGACCAGTCGTTGCCACTGGCTAGTCGATAGTGGTCAAAAACTTCGAGAATAACTTCATCCGGAAGGGATTCCATTCTCAGGGATAGTGTCTTTTCGGAGGTCACTTTGACGTCGAGACTGTCGGAGGTACATCGCGATGCACACGAGGCAACCGTGTGGCAGACTCATGGCGGACTTTTTTTTTTAAGTCAGCATTTGTATTCCGCTACATACACTATATGGTAAAGATGCGTCCCGGCCCGGGGGTTCTTCCGGCTTTGGACTACAGACAGGTTGGGGTGTACAGGTTGGCGAGCATAGGCAGGCACGTGGTACGGAGTAATGAAAAACGGTGTGTGGGGGTGGGGGTAAACAACGAGAAACCGGTGGAATAGGGAAGGAGGTCAGGGGTCACATGATGACGAAGTCACGGGACAAGTAGTACCTGGGTTAGCGGCTCGCCTATGGGTCCTCGCGTACACTGGCAGGCGAACACCGGACCGGCTGGACCGATGACCGTTTCGAATTTCCCTTCGACATGGACTCAAAAGTCATTTTAGAACTGACCTAGGAGGGCCCGAACAAGACTACCCAATCGCTTGCGGGCGCTGCTTAAGGACTCCATGTATTCCAATGAAAGGTGGGCACGCCCGTTGCGCTCGGAATGAACACTTCGGAGCGCCTGCAATACCGATCCGAGCCAATCCTGTATACTGCCTACACTCACCCGGGCCTAGTCGTCAAATGCGTCAATCTCCGAGTCGTCCCCTTCACAACTCGACCGGCATCTGTCATACTTCCCCAACTCTCCTTGGTGCCCTGCTTTTACGTTCGGACTGCTCTACTTTGTCTCAATCTACCCTACTCTGTCCATCCGTCTCAGGGCCTCGCTACTGCAGTTGCTACACTTCCTAATACCCCTTTGATTCTGATTTAGTCGTAACTCCTATGTACATGACAGACACTGTTCGTTTGGAACCCCGTATCCCTCTCCTTGAAGTATGGTTGGCTAACAAACATTCAGTTCTTCATTCTCAACCGTCATCATAGCGGCGTCCGTCATCCCTTGCTACGCGGACGATATCCCCAGCTTAACTAGTGCGTTCTACCCTAAACTTGAAGAACTTACTTCCCCTAGACAGATAGATTAGAGATACACTCATGGATATATAAACCCCCTGAAAGGCCTCCTTAAAGGCCAGCGTCCTTCTTGAGCAGTTTTCTCTCGTTCTTCCCTTCGCGTGGATCTCTCCAACCTTTTCTCGTTTCAACCCCTCTTCGCCTAGCCTCTCGGCACCTAACCGAGCCACCGCGCTGTCATGCGTCTTGAAATCCTGGCGTCAGGGAACCTGTCTCATCTCTGTTCCTGAGTCTCTCCTGCATCTTGCTCGTCGACGTGGCAGGCTCGCTCTTGCCTTAGCGGTCGTCTCCCTTTCACTCTTTCTGTTCTCTATATCTTTCTATTTCTCGAACTCACCTGCGCGCCGTCTTGCGCGCTACACCAATTAGCAATCCTGCTTGTGAAATCCTATTCAGAGGGTATGTGATCGGTGCTGAATTCTGGTGAGATGGAAAGAGTCGACGACATGCGCAGTGTGGGATAGCTGCAGCAAGGTGTACTTAGACGAAAGGAGACACCTATATGGTCACAGGCTTGAATCATCATTCGAGTATCCGCATGCACAACTTTGTCCCATCGCCCCAGCATGACCTTGACATTTCTCCTTGACCTCACCTCTCTTGTCGCTGAACTCAAACTCATTTCACGGCAAGACGTGGTTTCGGGAAAATAGTAGTTGGGAATGAAAACAAATCAAAGAAGGGGTCACTTGCTAGGCCGGCACGATCGTTGTCTCAAACGCAGCCTGGGACCACGAGCAACCACCTGTGATCAGCCTGGTGGACTCCGAGATGATAACTCATTATCTTTGCGGTGTCATTGATATCAAAGATTTGTATTTTTACCACTTATTTCATCGTATTCTCAGTACGTCGAAAGCTGTGACATTGTACTGAGAATACACAGTCCCTGGGTCTCGTCAGCCCATTGTAAAAAGCAGAACAATACCTCGTGAATACTCGAGTATCCGAATGTAGTACATAGGAAGATAGATAACTTTCATGAGTGGGTTTTATTTGTATGAAAACGACCCATACTGCAACAAGAACGGAGGGGCTGCTGGACGCTGAGGATCATCGCCCGTGCTTAGGGGAGGGTCTATTCGCCACCAGAATCTGGTAGTACAATCAGACAACAATGAGCCTTGTGCAGGACTAAGGCATATAGAAAGACACGTACCATCCCTGGCGTGCATAAACTCAGGAGTCGGACATCTACCTTCGGGCACAAGGCTGCCCTGAATCACAGAACCAAGTGGAGGCATGTCAGGAGGGCCAGAACTCGAAGCAGGAGAAGGATAGGGGTGGCCAGGTAGGTGGCTTGGAGGAAAAGGCGAGTTTATAGGAATCGTTTGGGTGCGCGCAAAGGTCGCCAAATTTGCATAATCCATGGGACCAGCATGCGGAGGATTATTCATGCTTTGCATACGTGTTACAGAACCGGGTGGATGGGCTCGCGGAGCATGCGGAAAGTCAGGATTGGGAGGCATAGCGCTCGGACCTGGCTGGGTGGTCGGGTTTGAAGAGATTGGCCATCCGCTAGCACCCAGAATTCTGGGATCCATGTAGGCCTGGGAGTCCCATATGTTAGGTCCGAATTGATGCATTGCTACTGGGTGAGCGGCGCCAGGTTGGTCATCGCCCAGGACTGAAGGAGGGAAAGGGCCAAGATTCATAACCTTTCCGCTTTGCATCTCTGGGTGAGGTCCATCGGGTCGTTGGCCCCATGAAGACATTGATCCCTCGGTGAACGTGACTCCAGCAGGACGCATGCGGTTTACTTCTTCAATCATTTCCAGAAGCGGCTGTAACTTCTCTGCGTTTCTGGCACCGCTCTCTGAAGTGACAGCACCGCGAACCGCATCACGAAAGTAGTCAAATCTGGCCCATATCGTGATTGAGGCATTGACCAACGGCAAGTATGGGGTATCCAGCATTCGCCTAAGCAGTGTCCATGGCTTTTTGACGTCCTCAGAGGTCAAATCAGATGCCTCGGCTATCGTCATCTCGAATATCACGTTCCCTAGCTTGCAGAAGTTCGAGAGGGGTCCATCGCGGAGGATCACACTGAGGATTCCTTCAGCTTTAATCCCCATACTACTAGTACTATTGGGTCCGCCCTGCGGGAGGCCCCTGGCCACAAAATATTCCCTATCTTCAGGGTCGCCGAGTTCCAAGATCCCAGCTAGTTCTGTGAGAACATAGAAAGACTGAGTAATAATGTGCTCTCCACGGCTACGTTGCATGGAAAACTGTGCCATGCGAGCGTGACAAAACTGAGCAAAGGCAACGTCACAAGTCACACGCCATGGGAGCACTTTGATGAGCTTTCCGGGCACAACCGTGTTTAGGAATTTGGCCAAATGCCCAATCAGCAAAGTAAGCTGATAGGAGTGCCAGTCAACGACAGATGAGTCTTTCAAAGCCATGAAAGCCACATCGAATATGTCGAAGAAAGCCATGAAGACCCGCGAGTTATCAGGAAACGGGACATCTCGGTGTAGACACTTAGAAAGACTGACATGTAGCTGTTCCCAGAGTTTGTCCTCCTGGATTAGACGTTCCATGAAGCTCTTTGATACTTCGGGGGGGCTTGCATCAATAAACCCAGGAAGGTCCGCAGCGAATGCCTCCAAGAGCTCGCTATTCCCGAGTTGTTCTCGTCCATATATTGCTTCAATCCTTCTTGGCGAAATTCTTGGCTTCGGAGGGTGTGCAAACACCTCCGCAAGGTGAAGCCCTCTAATAACGGTATTCAAGGTCTCGAGGAGTGGAGTAGCCCGCGCTCCTCCCTCATATCTGCTGATCCCGCTACGCACTCTGGAAAGCACTTCGTCGAACCGTGCACGTGTTGGAGCAGACGCCCGAACTTGAGCGAGACTAAGAGCCTTCAAAAGTGTTTCCAGCGTCTTCCGTGCAATAGCGAGGTTGACTTCCTCTTCACTCGCTCGCAAATGAACGGCATAGGACAAGACTGCCAAATTGATCAGCGGACCATCGCACAAGACGTCGGACCACTTTTCCTGGTCGCTAGGGAGAGGTTGGGGGGCAGTTGGTGGAATGGCAGCGAGTTGAGACCACTGATCGATATCTGTGGTTTTCCACATATGAATGATCTTGTGTAGGGGCATTAGATAATCGGGAAATTTCTGTGTCAGCAATTGTTCGATATCCGGGTGACCCAGAGGGATGAGGAATTCCCGAATTGCGAGGGCTCTGATGCATGACGCACGCAGCGCCGTCGAAGGGCTCGAGGTGTAGCAGAGCGGCTCGAGGTAATCCATAATTGCTTGAATATCGTTGTTCTCCGAACCGAGTTCTCTGACGGTGGTCCTCGCTGCTGTTCCGAAGATCTGTCGTAGAGAATTAATGCAGGCAGATGCACGGGACATGGATGATTCTTCGGAGAGTTCTAGTGACGTTACACATGTCTTGAAGTGCTCCCCGATGCGCAACGAAATGCCATCTTCCCTCAGGCCTTCGACTACAACCTTCGTATCGGTCAGAGGTGAGTGAATGTACTCAGGAAGGCCTTTCAGGAAGGTATCCATATCGTCGTCGTCCAGCTCTTTCAGGAGCCAGTGCATTGCAGAACGATCAAGCATCGATGCTTTCTTTTTTATTTCATTTATGAGGACTCGAGCTCGGTCGACGTGAATATAATCGAAGAGCGAAGAGCCTCTCTGGGTTGAGCGTTGGACGATCCGAAGGAGAAATAAGTATGAGAATTGAATGAGCTTAACGCACGCTTGAAGCGGAGTAGTGAGTGCCGTCTGATAAGGGGCGTTCTTGACGATAAGTGGGAGTATACTGAGGGCAGTATACACTGCTAGCAGTGCTACAATGCAGTAGCGAGCTGTTCCGCCAACAGGTACATTGATTGAATAAAGGAATTCGCTGAGGGAAAAGAAGAACAGGAAGACGGCCAAGTGGAGGAGAACAGGGACGGCGTAGGTCAATCGTCTCATCTGGAAATGGGAAAGACCTTGAAAAAGATAGGCACGAACTCGGCCACGTTTGTGAGGTGCTGCAATTGGTTGTGAATAATGCAGATATTCACGAGCCCATTGTTGTATCAGAGTCGAGACGAGCGCGCTTGCCACGCTGAAGAAGAGGCTGAGGAACATGAGTATGTTGACACGGATGGCTTTAGGGGAGACATTCCGCTGAGTGAGGCTCTGGGATGGCGCAACAGCGGCGCCATTGGACTGTGCAACGAGTTGAGTAAGAAGTGCGACAGTTTGAGAACCGGAATCAGGAAGGAGTGTCTTGTAGGTCTCGATAAGAAATGAGGCAACTATTGACGAGAATAGACCAGTCTAGTGTGAAGGGGTAAGACGAAGAGAAAGAACACAATCTGTAGGACTGACAAAAATGAGCATCGAGTCTGTATTGCCTTTCCAACTATCTACAAGTGCCTTGTCGTGCTTTTCCGATTCGGTATTGTAGAGCTTCCATATCTGAGTTGAAGGATCGCCATACCCGGCATCTTTTTATTGAGCCTTGTGAGAGTGAGTACATTTGAATCTCAGGGATCACATACCTTCGTGCTCCCCGCCAATCATAGCTGAAAGATGGCCCCTTCCCCGAATGGGGACTACGATTTAATTGATGAGGGAGGGAAATGGACATTTGAAGTATGGGACATACGCTCTGGTTGAAGTTCTATATCCCTGGTGGTTGTTGTGGTAGCCATTTGATGTGTATTTAGTCGAGCGGCACACTCAGGCTGGAGTACGCGGCTCACTGGCACGCTGCGGTTGGGTTCAATGGCCTTATTGGGCACGTGTTCAGTTGGCGTCACGGTATCAGTATCATTCCCGGCCCGTTCAACGGTATCCGTCCTAGTCGGGCATTTCATTTGCCGCGTTGCTATTGCACGTGCAATAGGTTCATTTCACCGTGACTACCTATCCCTTTCGGTCGCCTGTGGGTGTAGAGAATTCGTTTATATCAGCGATCCCGCGTCACAGCTGGTTTTTTCTGTAGCAGAGAGGGGATTGAGCTGAGTGAGGGGAAGACCCTAGTAAGCAACTCTGACTGCCACTTACAGTCGGCTTAGTCGGCTTGCTTTACACAGCATATATATACTACTGTAGATTTATTACGAACACGTCTGTTCTTCAAGTTATGATCTTATCGAGATGTGCCGATAGATGAGAAAGTGATGCTCTAGTATTGTTTGACCGACTTCTCGACAAACTGGGATGGAAAAGTATCATCCGTCGACCTAATCGTCACGGTATCCCGTTGTTCCGAGTCGGCTTGATGAGAGAATGACCTCTGTTCAGCTACGTAAATCAGGTATGCCTCCAGAGAACCGCTCTGGTTCATGACTCTTCCAGAGAATTGAATGTCCACATCAAGGCGCGGCCATCAACTGACTCGGATACCCTACAACTGCGTCTGAGAAAAGTCCTCATTTGTCTTCCTCATACCATATGGGAACCATTCACGGTACTAGTAGTGGTCTGAGCGCCGCCGGATTGTATTGCTGAAGCGATTGAAATACGTGAGCCACTGGAGGACTCAGAAGAGAATAAATAGTGCACCAGTGACAACGAACCAGACCGACGATGAATAGTCGGGGCTCTCACGGGTCTATGATCACAGAGGGTCGCTGCCAGTGCGTCAGATAGTGACTGCGGATCACTCGAGCGACTGCATCATGATGCACGCCGGCTTCGTCGCATCCGAGTCGTACCAGAACGGCCTTGATGTCTCTTTCAAGCTACAGGCTGATCAAGGGTGGGGTCCGGCTTGGGTCCCAGTTCTTCTGTTGCTTTGTTCTTTGGCTGTTCTCTACCAGGATCTAGTATAGTGGGAAATGAATGGGCTCTATCTGGGATTATGCATATTGAATGACTCGTACTGTCTCGTATGTGTCCGGAGACAGGACTGCCATCATAGATTCATGTGGGGATATGTTAAAAGGACTAGAACGTGAGGCGAGGGTAGATTACGGGTTAACTGGTAGGTGGCCCGGAAAGAACTGAAGGCCGGACCCGTAACGCCCCATGAATGCGAAGGTTTGCCAAATTCGTCAATCCACCATAGGACTGCCTGTTACATTCACGCGAGGAAAACGACAAGGGCCTTTATTCTGTGGAAAACGCACGCGTCGCCCACTCGTAGTTCAAGTCCACACAACAAATCAGATGAGAAGGGAATGAATAAGGGAATGAAAGAATACAGTATTGCAGGGCTCCACAACCACGTGTGCACACACTGAACGAGCTCAAACGCTCATCTCAACACCTCCACCCTGAGGATTATTCATGACACAGCGCTCTGACTTAGCTGCGGTTCGAAGAAGAGGTCGTGCCAAACGGGCACTGTGACAGGGGTCACGGCCGTACTTCCCACCGTGACAGTTCTTCAAAGGACGTCTCATGTTTACTATGGCTTACTAGTAGTAGGTCCACGGTGTGCTCATCCAGGCCTTGGGAAGATTCAGCGACTGCAGTACTCCCCATGTTGCGCTTGAGAGAAAGTGCGAGGCGGAGAAATTGGCTATCTTCCGGCGGCCCTTGGGGATGCTGCATGTGTTTTGTTCACGGTTTGATTTTCAAAGAGGGACAATGTCTCAGTCAGGACATTCAACAAAAGATTCTCTTGCGAAATGACAGACAAGAGTGCGACGCTTTGTGTATACTAGCACAAATCAAGGAATAGACTTCAGTGCATAGCAAAAGCTCGTGGTTTACGCAACGATTCTGCAATTCCCAGGAATGTATCCGTGAGCCGCACCTACGAATTTAGTACGAAAGATCAGTATTTTAGTCCATACCTGTACGAGCCACATGGGTACTAACCGTGTCGAGAGCGATGGCAGAGGAAGAAGGAATGTTGGTTGCTCCTGGAACGAAACCAGAACGAGCAGCATCTTTCTGTATTTTCAGCGCAAGCTCCGCCATCCTGCGAAGCGTGTGAGTCGAGGAGGCTTCACCAAATGAAACAGTATGAAGGGACAGTGGTTTCCTGCTCAAGTGGTCGGCAGGTCATTCGCATTAGCATTAGCAGGAAGTAGCTCACCCGTGCTGAATGGCGGAAGAACAGACACCTTGAATCACCTCATCGGATACTGAACCTTGCCCGTCGGAAAGGAAAATCATGATTGGGGCCCTGTGTTTCAGCAAGCGTTATAGGAGAAATCATACATAAACACTTGGAATGGTACGAGCCTTTCCTCACTCCAGTTTTGTGTCATAACGGTTTCAGCAGCACGAAGAGCCCCGGCAATGTTGCTTGAGCCCGAGGGACGCTCACGTAACAACATATATAGGAGGTCATCAGGAGGACTTGTCAGGTCGTTGACCAGCACTTCTTTTGTTGAGTCATTGAAGAGGATAACACTATATGCATCGCGCCGTGTGGCAACCTTCCGACGTCCTGCTGTCAATTGTCCTATAATTCTGCCCATCTCCACAACAGCGCCCACGATTAAGAGGGGAAAGAAAAAAAGGAGAGCTGGATAGAATCCACCAAATACTCCTCGCGTGCTAGCTGTCTCGTCTGACGAAATAAAGACGTGGCGGGCGGACCAGAAGCTGTACAGGGCTGAATAGACCGCGCCCAGCTTGTCATTGGCGTACTGCCGGATTCGGTTTGCAGCGGGTGTGTCGGGCAAAGGTTCATGGTCTGCGGAAAGCATAGAACTAGATCTGAAATGCGAAACATGAGATGTACCGGTTGTTAAAAGACATTACTTCACCTGTCGATGACAAATATCCTGTAAGGTCACGAGTTGTCAGTACCATCCGAAGCGAGACCCAGGTGGGCTTACACGTGGAATGCTTGCTCCATCATGGCGGGGCTCCTACACTCAAACAAATGACCATCACTAGAAATATAACCCGACCCGCTGACAGGCCCGTCCGGGTCTCTTGGGGAATGAAACATGGGAAGCGTGCAGTAAGATGGTTGTCCAGAGCGAGTATCTGTCGCCGAGTGCTCGGACCCTAAGGAGTGCGGTTCAATTCATGAAAGTAGCAATCTATTGGGTCTGGGGCATACCCGAGCACATGGCATCGCTATGATTGAAAACGTCAGTGACTCATTTGTTCCTTAGACGCATAACTCACCATTTCCTGAAGAGAGTTCGCTCATCGTGACTGTATGGGTCTGTTTGCAAATATCAGTCCGCATTTCGATGGGAGAGATAAGAATCTGTGACCTTTGAAGCCTGAACTTAAGGTTTTAGTCTGGAAAATACCCAGAAAATGAATACCTGACATACCTGTCCTGCGCCAGTAGAGGTCGTGAGTTATAGCAGCTTTGGGCCTCTCCGGGTCCGGAGTTATCCTTGTGTTGATATGCTGAGCTTCGTCGACGACACAAGCTTGTCCCTCCCCACAGAGGCAATAATCGATGTGGATGTGTCTACCCTTTGATGAACAGACGAAGTTGCACATCGTAGGCGCTCCCTCGTCGTTAGAGAATGCAAGACCTCCGAATTCAATGTCTGCCTCATCAGATCCTTCGACGGCCCAGCGGATCTGCGTCATAGATCCATGGCTGGTCTCATGCTCTTGTTCAGCGTGATCTTGAAGTGGTAAATGAAAAATATGAGAGAGTGCGGTCGTCTGTTGATCAACTTCTTACCATGGGCCAAAGTGCAGAAGTAGTCACAATTTGGACAACTACATAGTTTCAGTTTCTTTTATTATTTAACATGAAATGTGCCACGAAAAAACATACCGAGTCTCACAGTAGTGGAATGGCTGCCCTTCACTAGTGTGGATGTGGGCACCCTCATGCGACGTTTTTCCTGCTTCGATGGTCTTGATGCACTGCAGCCGTCTCGCAACTGGTCGTGTGTCAGCGGGACGCGACCATGTCATAAAAGTATCATTCAGAACAAACCTTGTGAATACTGTACGAGAAGGACAACAGGATAAGAAATGGACTACGTAAGCAAGCGTTATTTTCATTGTCACCTTGGTGTATTGAACCGTCTCATGTCTGCCAGTGGATGTGTCCTCAATAGACAGAGGTACTGTGTCGATTTGGCATATTCCCGGCGCTGAGCATGGCTCGGGACATGGATGCACCTCTCTAATGGGCCAATCTTTCAGTTCGGATGGCGGTCAAAGTGGGAAAAATACTGACCCGCACGAATGGAGGACGTCGGGTTCGAGCCCGTGAAGGTGTGGTTGGATGCAAAGCCTCTTACAAAGGTCGCATGTCATGGGGCACATCCTCACGTCGCAGGAATGAACCGTGTGTTGTTGATCACTGCGGAGGGGTACAATTGGTTGAAAATGAAGGATGATCTAGAAATGAACCGTGACGGACCTGGGAATACTGCAACTTTCATGGCAAGAATACGTCTTCCCATCTTGTAGTTTCATCTCTTTGAGGTCGCAAGGCTAGTGACACCGCGTGTCCGTGAGCTATATGTCGTTATAACACAAAACTAGTCTTATAACCTTGCTACACATGTGGACAGGCGCCGCGCACATGTGTTCGTCCACATGCCATGGTTCCTGAGAACACGTGATTTGTGCTCACGCGATGGGAAGAAAATGGCATCAGCCTACCTTCGTGCAACGTTCTAAGCAACCTCGCTTTTTTGACAGCTTACAAGGTTTGCCACACAAATGAGTCTTGACGACACAACTGTACGCTGGTGAGGAAACGATGCTTTCAGGCACCCCTTTTCACATACACATGTACTCCATGATGTCCGGCTCTGCGCCGGTCTCTTTAGCAGGACAGACATTAGCAGAGGATAGGAAACGTACGATGTACCGCAGCGCGTGAGTTCATTCTTACAGAACGCACAGTTGTATACACAGTCGTGGTTTGTTTCGCAGCTGTGTCCGCCCACATGTAACCGACTACGAACGCAAAGGAGATGGCACGATGCACATTGGGCTCTGCAAAGCTGGACATTTGTTTTCATCTCGATAACCATCTTCTCAAATCTTCTGTGCAAATCCGTGATGGCAGCATGGTCACCTTGGAATCGCTGCAAATTGCACTCCAACCAGAGTTTGACGTGGTTGACTCGCAGGTCAATTAATCCGCTGATGTGTGATGCCAACTTTAACGTCCAGTCGGAGTCGGGCATGGATTGCCGCGATGGGCATGTGTCCCAGGACTCTCGCAAAGCCACAAGACGCACTTCGATATCAGCCGGTAGAACTTCTTTATGATCCGAAATAGGAAAGTACGCCGCCGTGTCGTCCCCATCCACCAAGACGTCGGTGTCAAGATTCTAAGCGGTTGGTCAGAACTTGTCTTTGTGGTTCGAATAGATAAGCTACGGAACCTTGAGGGGCTCAATATCGGGCTCGACCTCGGAATGCCCTGCAGCTAGTGCGATCGGTAGGATGGTAGAGAGTGTTCTAGCGCGATGTTCGATCATAGTCTCTATTTTTTGGGAAGGAGGATGAGAGCAGCGGATAAAAAGAGTGATGAAGCAACGGACGAGAGAGCGCCCCCCAGTCTTTGGCCTGTTTGAAAACGTGAAGTCACAATATTGACGAAGCCGAGACAAACATACCTTCAGCTTCGCCATCAATGTTTTGATAGTATGAAGGAATTCATGCCCTGTTGGATGTGAGATCTTCTGTTTATCTAGTCCCTTCTTGAGTTCAGAGAACAACTTGTAAAAGCCCCTCGTTTCGATGACAGGCCACGGGATGATCTGTAACTTCCCCCGGTGAAGGCGCGAGATGAAGTTGGCGTCTTGCTCCTGTTGCACAATCTGCTGGAACTTGAGGGAAAATCTGTGATCCGTCGCGTTTGCTGAACAATCGTACAGGTATTCTAGGGAGCCTTACTCGCGAGCTATTTCATCCGTGTCAGACTCCACAACATCCTAGGATCAATATTGTAAGGCTGACGAAGGGTGTATCGTCGCTGGAGACTTGCCTTGATGATGATAACGAGGGTAGATTGAAAGAGAGACGCATTAGCCTTGGGGTCTAATACTGATGCGCTCGCCTGGAAAGATTGGAAGAGTCCGCTGATGTCTCGAGTAATTGCGAAGTTATTGCGGAATAGGACCTACTCGATCTTAAAAGGCAGTCATAGTCAGGATGCGGACAACGTACGAGATTCGATATTGCGGTATTGAATAGGACGAGGAGCATGTCCTCTTGAATAGACCGTTCAACGCTCCCGACACCTGCAGTTTTCTCCATGAATGAATGGTGATAGGACGGGGAGCACTCGAACTAACCTTCAAAGTCCAGTGCGACGATCAGAGCCTCGTCCGTTGGTGTTACAGACATCCATACACCCTCTGTTTACCTCAACACTGTCCTATAGAAATAGTGGAGTGATAACTGCACCTGTTGTCCGCATGGCACTACCTGCAAATGACGTATCTAGAAGGTGATTCAACGAGAAGCTTTTCCCCACAGACTGTTGGCCCATAGACGATACCACCTTTACGGGCTGTTTACAATAACGTCAACGTTGCCAGATACATGGAATAGTCATTCACTCGGAGACCATACCTTTGTCGCCAGGTATGACTGGAATATGGATTCATACCAGCCGAATGACAGCTTATCCACTATCTTGTCGACGTCTGCGCCAAGTAGAGTGCGTTCCAAATCGGCGGAGAGAACACCATTGGCTAGGGGAACAAATCTATTGTCGCGACAAATAGCGATATGAATGGGGATAAGGCAGAGTAGGTCAACGAGCCACTCTCCAAGACAGTAGCATGACACGTCCCAGGCAGAACCGGAGACCAGTTGGTCTCTGAACGATCCGAATTGTGTCGCAGACACCTTGATATTACGAAATTCATCGCCTGTGGGTTTCTTCTTTGACTGTTTAAATTTCTGAACAAGATCAGAGAAGTAAGAAGAAAAATGTTCCGAGTGGCTCTCGGAAATGAAAGTTGTTCTCTTCTGCTTCCGCTTGCTCGAAGATGTGACGGTACGGCGGCCCACAGCAGGGACAACTGGGAAGCGGGACCAAACTTCAGCGTGACAATCAAGCAAAATATTGTGCTGAGTGCGACGCTTTCTATTATTTGAGGTATTTCCGCCGCCGTCCTTTTTAAGTTCGTATTCCTTGCGATTTTTGGTGATATCAACGGCGATAGATTGAATGGATCCCGCATCGATGTCGAGGCCGAGGAGGAAGATGCGCCCTCGGCGGACCATAGACGTTAAGACAGCGCCCCGAAGAGGAAACCCCGGAACTTTCAATGGGATCCCGTCAGTGCGGCCAAATGTCTCCCAGTGATATGCGGTGAGGGAAGGCTCCGAGCCATGAGTACGAAGCACAAGGAGGCAGGATCCGTCTGGGGACGAATATATAGCGCTTGGTAGCGATTGAAGCTGTATAGAATCCGGACTTCCAAGGGCATCAGTAAGCA
The DNA here is from genome assembly GCA_003314065.1 of Lactarius sp. MG50. Taxonomy (NCBI): domain Eukaryota; kingdom Fungi; phylum Basidiomycota; class Agaricomycetes; order Russulales; family Russulaceae; genus Lactarius; species Lactarius sp. MG50. The sequence continues at coordinate 24,190 of QLOZ01002121.1, read as the reverse complement.
TATGCATGGCATGATCTTACAGAGGGACAAAAATCACACCTGAATTGCATTGTGATGAGGGAAAAGACCCGTGCTCGGGCACTAGAGTCCACCAAAACTAATTCCTCATTCCCACATACGAAAGCTGCGTGCGTGATGGAGATTCCTTCTTGGCTGTACCACGATGTGAGGTTAATAGGGCCTCCCTGCCCGTGAAGCGTCTTGAGGGTCTCGTCAAAAACGAACATGTGAAGCTGCAACTAATCGCGATAGTGAGTCAGAGCGGGCAAGTTTCAGCCATCGACACTGGAATACCTTCGTTGAAGCGCACACAGCCAATGCTCGCTTCCTCTCGTCAAAGGCGAATAAAACGCGTTCTCCTAGTCTCTCGCGTTTGAGGTTTTTGACTACTCTCTTTCGCTTTATGGCAAGAACCATCTCCGGGAGACGTTCAAGATAGATGGAAATCCTGTCCCCACTGTCAAGGGAAACGAGGAGAAGCCTTTCATTTTCCAGAACCTGATAGAAGCTGCGAAAGTGACGTGAGGTAGGGCGTTGGTGGCATTGCAATATCAGACTCTTACACAATATCCATGTTAACTGGTACGTGAAACGTAGATGAAAGCCGGTCGTTCACGGTGGGGGTTGGTATGTACTTGGGATCTAACTGCATGTTCTGCCTGTCGTCGCTTGTTAAGTCCATCAAGTGGACCCGCCACACAATATCGGGAACTATGAGCGCCTCTCGGCGACCGGTGAGTATGTACTCTGATCCTGAGCAATATTAGTCCGCGAAGATCATGCACTTGCTATATCGCACACATCCTTACCCCGGTGAGGATAAAGGCTGTTCTTTTTTACATCAATGCGATCGATGTATACCACGCTATGTGCGATCAGTTTTGATTCTTGACAAGATGCGTAAACTCACGAGTCGTGTTTCCCAACCGACTGTGCGTTGATATCTCGAATGAACTCCCTGAGCGCATCGCTCAACAAGCTTCTCTCCTCGCTTTCCATCTGGTGCTGTAGAGACCTGTCGCATTGCTCCTGCTGGATCTTCAACACTGCAGGGGTCATCTTCTTTACTGTTTCATTAATTGACACCGAGAGTTGATCGTGCGCAAGAGCCTCGACGTCTTCGATCATGCGCCGCATGTCTTTGTCTTCTGAGGCTTTTATGTCGCACAGAAACTGTGAGTCGGGGACGCTGGATGCCAAATTTGTCATGTTATCCTTCAAAGAGTCCTCTCCGGATCCGGAAAAGAATGAACCAATCACGCGAGCGCCCACGAACCGTTTCTTGTCCTCTGTCTTGGGAAGGACCTGCTGCGCGCGATTAAAGTCGCCTGCCAAGACAGCTTGTATGAGTTCTGCACGCATTTCTGAGTCCAGGGGTCGAGTGGGGTCGAGAAGTTGTCGGATAGAGACAAGCCGTAGTTTCAAAGCCCCGAAGTGCACGTGGCGGCTTGGTACGTCCTCAAATCTAGCATCCCGAACGTGACTTCGATAGATATCTAGAAAGCCAGGGTACGACGATTCAAGATCGGAGAGGAAGGTTTTGGGTCGTGGCGCTTCTGGTAAGGCGACTGTGGCTCCAGCCAAACCTGAACTGATGAACCTTTCTAGGCCGGCATCGAAGTCGTCACGGGCCTGCGCCCCGGAAGAGAGGCGGTCACGGTCTAATGACCTGTAGCAAACAATGCTTTAGCGTTGTATTACACAGAGGACCGAGCAAGACATACGGGAACAATGTCATCACATCTTCAACAACAGCCTCACGAAGAACGCGCCGCAATGAATCCTGCCGAAGAGTAAGTTCTCTGTGTGCTTTATCTTTCAAGTTTGCCGTCTCCGATGTTTGTCTAGTATGAATGGTTTGGTTTCTGGCGCGCCACGCTTTGCACAGATCCGGGAAAAGATCCGCGATCCCAACCCTGACTAAGGTTTTCACAACGTTCTCATCAAGATCTTCCGACAGAATCAATGCATTTCTCAACCTGTGAGGAGTATGAGCATAGTGCCAGGACAGTTCCGTTGTGCCTACAGTAACTGCTTCAGGGATAGCTGGTTAAAAGAGCTTGCATCAAAAGCGACGGTTTCATTTCGACGCGGAATATAAGATAAAGTCAGAAGTCCTTGCGTGGTTTCTCCGGGTAAAAGGCAAGGAGCAAGGACCACGGGATCAACCGGACAGTCAGGAGGAGGCTCGTAGGGAGAAATATGACGTGAATTCATCTTCGGTACATCAGAAACGGATCTGAGCAAGACGAATAGAAGGTACCTGAAAACCGGGGCGTGTAACTGCGTTGGCTTCTTGTTCGCTCGTTGAGGTTACCTCAAAATTAAATACTCTTTTAGAGTCTCCTGTGTCAATAGCGACAGACTCGTCATCGCTATCTTCTTCATCCCAGATTATCGAAGCTGAGTGTTCGCGGGATAACAGCGCAACGACTTGGTCGCATAGCTTTGTAAGATATCTGTTCTATAGGTATGAAAAGGGGAAGGAAAACGGAGGGCAAGCAATTACTTACCGCATGAATGTCTCTCTGTTATGGAGAACAGAGGAAGTTGATGAATCATCCCAGGTTGTATCTTCGGGCCAGTATATAACGTAGTGACGTCCATCGGCCAGGTCTGTTGAATCCGCCCTCACGATGTACAGACCAGATGAAAAAGTTGGCCGGGAATCACGGACTCCAGTTGGCGCGAGTAACAAGCGAGCCCTGGGGGCCAAGCTCGCGACAGGAAATAGTGGGCATAGAAGCATAAAAGGCACTTACACGTTCTCGTCGACAGCACCTATGGATAGCAGTAACCGTACAATCTCATCTTTGGACCCATACACTCCAAGAGGCTTGATCATGAATTGATCCAATGTTCTGAAATCGACCTTCGTGATAGATACATATGCGCCAGGGGATACTGCATTGACGAAACGTTGGAGGGAGTCTTGGGCGATGATGATCTTATCGACTGAAATCGGATCGGTTAAACTGGTCTATTACGTGTCCGGGGTGTCACTTACCGTAACCGTTGCTGCCGGATTCACCGATGAGGTCCAGGAGATGATACATGCCTTTGACCTTCTCAGCTAAATCTACGGGAATCGGAGGGATTCGGGGATTCTGTTTGTCGGCCTTTGCAGAGTCTCCGGAGTATTTATTGGACTGCTCTGGATCGAACGCATGAATAGTTCAGTGCTGAATGAGTCAAAGTGCTGAGCTAAATACCTGTGACCGCTCTGTTTTCAGCCACATCTGTGTACTTGTCAGTACATGACATTTGTGCACGAGGAGATATATTACACTGACAGAGGGGGGAACGCGAGCTCAGATGGCTAGTCTGTTGGAAGGGAATATCCTGGGTAATGCTTCCATGCGTCTGGGTGTTCTCAGCTTGGATTCCACCAGCCTGTTCACCTAGAGGAGGGGCAAAGGAGGAGATGGATGTCAGAGCAGTCACTAGCAACAGGAAGTCTTGAATACGATATAACTCACTAAGAGAAGCGCTATTGAGGTTCGGCGAGACAAATAATGCGTTAGAGGCCATGAGGCACTGAGACTTGAGAGTGTTTCGGGGACAGGACGCAGACTTATAAGATACGAAAGGCAGAGCTTATCATGATCGTACGCCGAACCGGGGCTGTTCTCACTCAATACTCCATAACCATACTCAGACATGGCTTCATCAGATTACTCTATCTATACCGCATCGCCACATGGAGGAGCACGAGTGACTGAGGTGTCACCAGATCATTCGTAACTAGAAAGAACTTTAAAGTAGAAGCAAACCAGAAGAAAGACTCGGAAGCCTAGTCATATGTTATTACATAAAAAGGGAAGACGCCGGTCCGGTGGCCTGTCATAGCCAGTCTCTACCCTGCCCTGCCCTGCCCTGCCCTGGCACACTCAGGCTTATGAATTCCCACATCCACCGCGTTCGTCGTCGTATGACTCGTATCAGCAACGGTAAATTCTACGGACATTCTCCCCAGCCTGTCATTGCATCGTTAGCTGTCGTGGACATCGCTCACTGTGATGTCGACGTCGCACACGGCTATATTAGTTATGCACATACATCCCCACACTGGCACGTTCCACTGGTTGTGAGTGCGACCGTCCTTAGTAAGCTCGGTCCCATACTCATGCTCTCACACTCTCACATATCCCTGGCTCCTTGCATAGCTTTTCACACCTTAACCGCGCCTTCACATTGCCCCTATAAAGAGGTATGTCATTGCACGAATGCGTCCCCAAGACCGACATATGGATACCCGCGACACAGGAGATTCGGGCATTATAGTCGCACCCTGGGTAGGCTTCCATGGGCACCTCACTTTGTCCGCTCCCACAGAACTGGGCTAAGAGTTGCAGCTGTTACACGTTTCCTTTCTGTGTCTTCCTTTCTTTCTCTCCGCCCTTCTTCTCTTCTCTCTTCCCCTCACACGGGACCCGATCATCTGATTCTCCCGCAATCTTGATCAGGTTCAGCTCCTGCTGGCCCACATGCCCCAACACTCGTTTGCATTCTCCGATTCAATTGAGTGACATCATCTCCACGTTGGCCTTCCCATATATCTCCTTTAATCCCCTACGCCCAAAACCTTACTGAGTTTGTGACGCCCTTATCCCATTTTACGTAAGGGTGACTCTTCGGCAGCCTCCTTGGTCTAGGCCCAGGGAAATGCGAGGTTGCGCTGGGTTCTCCAAAGGGATGTGGTCCTACCTTCGTCTCCTTCCCTCCCCCATGTCTGCACATGGTTGACTTAATCCTAAGCAGATGTGACGCCTATTTGTTGGTTCTGTCTGGACCACCCGGGCCGGTCTCTATTTCGCCACCTACATCAGAGGAAATGTGCTAGCCGAGACACTCTGTAGTAGCTATGAATGCTGTGCCTGATCGGTGGAATCAGTGATGTAGTCTTTCAGAGTACCCCCCTCCCCAGTTCTGTTATCCATTCTATGGCAGTGTTCTTTCAGCCCATTCTATAAGGCTCCAATGCCCATCCCGTCCCTGGCTGGGCTTTAATCACCATGAGGCAGCCGGTATTCTGGACTTGCCTTCGGTTGGCATGGCTGATGACCTGTATGGGCATATGTTATCTTCGAGGCAGTCAATACGCAATCAGTGAACTCAACATACTCTTTGTCATGGGTAATTGTTTCTTTTGCTAGTTCTCGCCAACCTCGTCACGTCACACATCTCAGCGTCTCTCCCGGACACCTAGATATCATTCTGGACCCCCTTTCTGTCTCGTACACTAGCTATATTGTGTTCCAAGCACCACATGGTATTGTATTGTATAAGGGGCACCGTCTACTTTTCGGACATATGGCCACTGTGTGCTCTATTATCACTGCGCCCGGTGTTTGAGATAACCTGAAGGCGTTAAACACTGGATTGAATGCCTTCGTTACTCCGGGATCTACGTCATGAAGCCTTGGAGGTCCTGCACAAATAGGTTACAGAAGTCTTGTTAGAAGATCGGCAAGCGATGTGCAGTATCGAGATTAATCTGATACAAACACTGCGCCACGCCTATTTCGGAAGATTACCCATCTCAACGCCACTTGGAAGAGTGGCTTGGTAATTGGCGAACTATAGGTAACCCATAGGATCTAGACCGGATGTACATGGTATCTAGTGTGCGAGGACCAAATGAGAACCACCCAGAAATCAATAAAGATGACCCAATGCTGGGATAACAGCTTGCTATTGAGAATCACATCGAAAGTAGACATCCCATTTTGACGGCACATCCCCTATGTGCGCCTTCATGCATAGTCCCCATGAGCGGAACGCAGTATTCTTACGACTGCGAGTGAAGAGGCGTCATCCCGGATGTAAAACAAAGGTTAATGGAACACAAGTAGGGAGGATTCGGAGAGTATTCCGAACTTGTCTCTAGTCTTGTATAGCCATTTACTAGTATTATACGTATGTTTAGAAGCGTCTGGTGTGAAAGAAAACTGCCTTAGGGGCACATTGTAGTGACTGGGCAGTGCGCGCTACAGGCATTTGCGTGGCGCACATCTGGAAAGCACTGCAAGGGTGTTCTGTGTGTGTCGTGTTCGTGGCCTTGCTGGGGTCTCAGCCTGTACTCCGAGGGCGTACACACCGCCGAGGGTGGGAGAGGGTATAAGGCGCTCCCTCTGCGTGCTGGACCCTGCGTGTAGGGAGGGTGGGCGTTGGGATCTCTCGCAGGTGTACAGGAGGGAGGCACACGTTGGGACATGGTGGCTGTGCTCAGGAATAATGAGTGCATGGGTTGGGGCACGCAACCGTCGCGTCAGCCAAGTAGGGCGTGGATAACCCCGCGTGACACCCGTCATCATCGTCACTATCAATGGCCTCGAAGCAGGGCAGGGTAAGGATGGCGCCGTTCAGGCCCGTTCTGCATCAACACTGTAGGGACTTCCGTGGTCATGGCAGTCAGTGGCCAATCTGAAGATATGGTGTAGAGGATTTGAGCTTGCTATCCTGTCACGTTTCTGCAATTGGGAAATATAGGCCAGGGGCCGGTCGCCTGGTCATCACAGGAGCTCCGGAGGCCAAGGACAGAAGCGCTTCTTACTCAGTTACCGGTTGAGCTATTTCCCACGATCACGCAAAATGTCTAAGTATGGTAATCATTAGTAATAGTAAGAGTTGTGCCACGTTGTGAGTACCTCGGAGATGGGAGCGTGACGGGAGGGCAAGTAAAGGTATATAAGAGAAGTTACCGTAAGTGAGCCGCTCAAGTTGGTAAGGTTGAAAAATAGGTACAAGGTAACGAGAAGACGAGGCTGTGGGCACAAGGGAGATAGGATGTAGCACGGTGAGGTTCAACGGTTCTACCAGTGGTGGTACATGACGCTGCCGTGAGTGTGGGGCAATTCCAGGGGCAGCGCCTATGCTGGCCATGCGTTAGAGTGCTGATGCCGAATCTGGTGGAACGGGTCGATGGGCTGCGATGTTACACAAGGGATACGAGGATGGTTGGTCTAGAATGGGATCGCTGACATCAGTGGAGGCGGAAAACGCCGTCGGTGCGGCATCGGGGCCTTGGTGTAAAGTGATATAGACATTTCGAACATTCCTGAGAATATTGACGCCAACTTGTTGCATGCGACTAGCCCTGCGGTTCTGCGCCATGGTGGTAATTTCGTTCCACAAAGCGCAGAAGCCATGCTGCAGTTCCGGGAGAGTGTCCTGGACGTTAAGGTGGGAAACTGACTCGAGGGTCTCGGATCGCGAGTCGGCACGGCGGTGCCAAGCATCTTGACCCTGATAGGTCTTGAAGATATGCCGCATGATGTGGACTAAGTTGGCAAGTAGGACGCTGTCACCGTGCGCAAGGTAGTTCCGGAGGACTGAACGCGACACATTCAATTGGCCGCTAGCAAGTTCAAACCAACGGACATCGTATTCTCGCGCTCTTGCGATGATCATGGAAACCGCCATTTGTGAATAGTGAGAAGCGAGAGGGTCGTCTGGGTAAACTTTCTTCCTCATGAAGAGACCAAACTCAACAGAGTCTAAAAGTGCACTCCACTCTTGGGAGAGAAGGTGGTCAAAGATCTCCCGATTGATGGGAAAGGATGCTGCATCCATTGCCTTCACACAAACGATGGCCCGGTCCTGTTTGGCGGCCTTTTTGACCGAGTTGGACGATGAAGTGCGATCCATGAACCCGATCAAGGCCCGTAACAGTTTCTTCTCGTTCGGCTTGATGAAAGCGTCTCCAAGATCCTTGATGACTCTTGAGCTAAAGAGACCGGGTATGCCTCTGAAAAACCGCTCCAGTTCATGATCCTCTTCCAGACGATCGAACGTCCACATCAGGGCACGACAATCGATGTCCGATGGCAGGTTCAGAGCAGATTTCTCAGTTGTCTTCTCCATGCCCTGCGAGAACCATTGATGATACTGGTCTTTCAAACGCTCAAAGCGGGCCGTGATTGCGCCATTGAGAACCGTGAGCCACTGGAAGATTCGGAAGAGCACGAATAGTGTGCCAGTGACAAGGAACCAGGCCGACGATGAAGGAGGGGCATAGTAGGGGCTGTCGTGCCGAAACATTGGCATGAGCGTGATGCATACGTATCCTGCTATGCAAAGCCCGATCCACCAAGCGACGACGCCGAAGACGGTGTGATTAATGTTGAAGAGGAAGATGAGAAGGCCGGCGAAGAAGACGAAGAGGGAAAGGTGTAGGAGGGTAGGCAACGCCTCGACTGCCAAGGGTAGATGCAGCCTTTCGACACCTTCTGCAAAGAACGCACGGATGCGTGCTTGCGTGTGTGGACTGTGCCGTGACTGGGTGGTTCGGATGAATCGACGCGCCCACTGCTGCAGCAATGTCGCCAACAGCGCGCATGTGAGGCTCATAGCCAAGCTCAAGAACCAGAGCGAATTGACCCAGACGGCGTGGGACGGCGGAGAGAATGGAAACGGATTAGACAGCGTGGGGGGGATGGAGACGTGAGACCCGTTCGCATCTGCGAGGAGCTGATAGATATTGGCAACATAGAAGGCAGTGGCGTCCTGAGAGCTTGGTTGGAGGCCTTGGACCGATACTGCTGCCAATGATGCGACGGCAGCAGAGAACAAACCGGTCTATGTCCTTTTTGAGTTCCGCGTGCCCAATAGTGTGGGAGAATTAATATAGGGACTCACAAAGACAAGGATCCCATCGGCGTCAGCTGTCCAATTTTCAGTCATCTTCCTATCTTCTTCTCCTGTCCTCTCTGTATACATGGAGAAGAGAGGTCCGGACCCATCAGTATAGTTGGATTCGTCCTGTACTCGACTTTGCCCTGGTGGGTAAGTTGTTCATGAACACGACGGTAGAACGACATGATCAATATTAGGCCATGATACATGACGGGAAGACGTACTTTGACCACTCTCCTCCACTGGACCACCTCCTGAGCTTTCGGGTCCGGCGTCGGCACCTTGAGGCATCACTTATTCTGGTATCGGGATGGTGTGGTCAAAAGGTCGTTAAGAAAAGCAAGAATGAGAACACGAGATAGAAGGGGACCGTGTATTTTATAGGGAACGACATTAATGAAAACATGAGCAGAACACGTTGCGGGCTGAGCCTGACACGTACGCATGTTTGCAATCTTCAGACCTTGAGGCTTGAGGACTTCCATCCCCTTAAGAGACGCAGCCGAGCGGATGGAGGTCGTGCGACGTGACGTGGATCAAGAGAGGCGGAAAAGGAGACGGATCTAGCCACTAAGGGTGAGACTCTTCACTTCACTGGGTGAGTGAGCAGTACATTAAACTTGAGGTTCTCAGTCTCGATCTTGGGGATGGTTGGTGGTGAACGATGCTTTCTGATTTGTCCCGGGCCCGCGGACGTCTGAATTGTTGCGTAGGTGACTGAAGAGCTGCTCCCACCGCCTTCATCATGATGTCGCTCAGGTGTCGGCAGCACCACATCATGATCATGATGTGGCACGTGCACGTGACGGTGCTGTATAATCCACGGCCTACCCCTGACTGCGCGTTTGGTTCGGTCTTCATGGATCAAATTTAATAGCACCGCTCATGCACGTCTATCGTATCCCAAATGGCATGACATTAGCACCAACCTTGGTTGACAGTTTCATCCTGTGGGGATATCAAGCTCATTGGCCGGTTCCTCTCGTATGACTATTATAAAGCTGCATCTCGGCTTATAGTACAGTACAGTACATCATCGTTGCTCCAGTGCTCAGAGCGTCCACCTAGTTAGCTGCGTTCCCTGTCGTCTCCAGCCTTTCTCCACCATTCCTCGTTCCGATGCCACTGGCAGTCCACAATGTAGTGATGGTCCACGAGGTCCAGACCCTGACTGCTGAAAAATGCCAGACGTTCTTCTTTGGTGCGTCTCTGCTACTTGACACTTTACCCTGTGTCACCGAGACAGGAGATTCCAGGGATGTACACGACATTGTTTGCCTTCTCGACCTTTTTCATGCTGTAAGTATCCGTGCGAACCGCTTGCGTTTTCTTCTCACAAGAATGCAAGGCGCAAAGGGCCGTCCAAGCGCACAAGAAATACTATGCTGGTTGTATCCGTAGTCATGTACATGGTGTCTGCGACTCACTGGGCCTTCGTCATGCCCATTAATACGCGGAGCGTTCCCGGCGTCTCCCTACGGCGCTCTAAAGTGGTTCGGGTGATGGCTCTGATATTCTTACCCAGGGTCAATGTGCGCCGCTCCTTAACCGCCTAATCTATATGGATGCTAATCGCAATGAAGGTTATTTTAAACGACAGTATTGTCTTGTGGCGAGCCTGGGTATTATGGGACCGCAGGTTCATCTTGTTCATCCCTCCGCTCATCTTCATGCTCTGTACACTCGGTGAGCATGATCAGATCACCAGGCGAACGTCTTCTATGTGACACCTTTTCTTTGCTAGTAATTTCCGCTGCTGACGCCGTATTTGCATACGACGAAAGAACCAAAACTAAGTCGGTACCCAAGACAGATATGAAGCCTATCCTCATATGGTGTATCTTTGGCTTAACTATCATCACAAATCTCTGGGCTACGTGCTTAATCTTCATTCGAGCATGGTATGTTAGTCCCGCGCTTGTTGATGTGTACTTCATCACGCGACGCGGCGTCCTCTAGGCAGCACAGACGCCTCCTGCGCTCTCAGTTCAGCAAGGAGAAAGCTACAAGCAAAGTAGAGAGCGCCCTTGTTTTCTTGGTCGAGTCTGGTGCACTTTATCTCTGCTTCCGGGTACATTTCAATCATCTCCTCTATCTGACAAATTGATCTATCTTACCCTCTTGACAGCTGACGTTTATCACAGTTGCGGTAGTGGCCTCGCCTGTGGTGCTTCTTTTCAAGTTATCCAACGTTCAACTCGTCGTAAGATCTCTCATCCATCCGCGTTTGTCAGACTAGAGATTTAACTGCTGCTATCAGGGCATCTGCCCAACGGCTATTTTTGTCGTGGTCACGATGCGAATGAGTGCTGCAGACATCCTATCTCACCTTGGCCCCGAGACGTACCATCGTCCCTCAATATTTACCCCCCCGTTGCCAACTGCCCAACCTTCTATACTGGCTATGACCGTTGGGAGTTCCTCAGACAGGGATTCTTTGTAGGATCACGCGAAGACAAATCAATTAGAACACTGACGTCAAGCGACCCTGAAAACGGAGGGAAAGGTTGTCCGGACAGGTTATGTGGCATGGTTGAATTTTCCCTTCCCTTGAAGGAGACCTTGGCATCCAGATTGTATAAGCAGTTGTTCGTTCTCAATACCAGCGAGATGGTAATGTAATGGGTCCTGGCTGATCAACAGTAGCGAGGCACGACATAATACGAACGAAGTTGCCGGGACAAGTGATCCCGCCATCATGGATGCAACCATCATACAATCTGATGGTCCAGACAGCAGGATTGATCCTATTGCACAGGCGGCACTTTTATCGAGGTTCCTTGATTGAGAGCGAAACGTGGATGATACCACGCTAGCCCACCCGCGATTTTGTTCTATCATAAACCTATTTTTTCACTGGACACTGAAATGCCTCAGGGATTGATGGCAATAGTGTAGGTTCATGTAGTGGCACGGGGGTGATGTAATTGAAACGGGCTGCAGAAAGTCCCCAGCGGTAAGGCATGACAGCGGCAGAGGTGGCAGTCTTGGCTCATACCAGTACATTACAAGTGCAAGCTCATCGACCTGTAAATATTGTATTTCCTGGATGTCTATGGTATTCTTTTATGCTATCGATCATCTATCAGTTAGCGTTGGCATGATACGAGGGTGCCAGACGGTGTCAGGCGGTCTGCACTGTTTCACTGGTCCCTAGGGAGCCACTCACAGTCAGAACCAAAGAAAGGGCATCACACAAGAAAACCTTATCCAAATAAGGTGAAAGTAGGAGCTGGAGACCTTGCTTGCAACAAGGTAATTTCCCCATACTCAGGCTGACAGTATGTAGTATTCGGAAAGAAACGATCGGGTCACGTAGTCCATCCGAGTCCCAGATTCGGCATTCGATCTTTTCGGGAAAAAAAGGGGATAACCCCTAAGTGACAACATAAAAAATTCTTATCCATCACCCAATAGGAATGTTGTCCGATCATGTGGGAATGGTCCGTGAGCCCCGACTCGGATGATCTTGCAAGTCACCGGTGTCAACTTGATGGTGCCAGTGCAACTGAAGTTGAAACCAAGTTGACAACTTGGGCTTGCATTGGACCGGGGCAACGCTATACAGTACATACAGTGCATTCGTTCAATCCGGCAACATATTTAATCCACGGCCTACCCCTGACTTGCAGCAGTTGACTTGCAGTTGCTGCGTTCGGTCTTCATGGATCAAATTTGATAGCATGATTAGCATCGCTCATGCACGTCTATCGTATCCCAGATGGCATGGCATTAGCACCAGCCTTTGTTGACAGTTTCATCCTGTGGAGATACCAAATTCATTGGCCGGTTCTCCTCGTATGACTACTAATAGTCTACTATAAAGCTGCATCTCGGCTTATACAGTCACGGTACATCATCGCTGCTCCGGTGCCCAAAGCATCCACCTAGTTAACTGCGTTCCCTGTCGTCTCCAGCCTTTCTCCACCATTCCTCGTTCCAATGCCAGACCACAATGTAGTGATGGACACCGTCGTCCAGACTGTGGCTGCTGAATTATGCGAGACGTTCTTCTTTGGTGCGTCTCTGCTACTTGACACCTTACCCTGTGTCACTGAGACAGGAGGTTCCAGGGATGTACACGACATTGTTTGCCTTCTCGACATTTTTCATGATGTAAGTATCTGTGCGACTCGGAGCCGCTTGCATTTTCCAATTCTCACAAGAGTGCAAGGCACAAAGAGCTGTCCAAGCGCACAAGAAATACTATGTTGGTTGTGTCCGTAGTCATGTACACCGTGTCTGCGACTCACTGGGCCCTCCCTATGGCTGCTGACCACTTCTTGGTACCGCCCTCTGAAGCGGTGGCTGTGATATCCTTACCCACGGTCAATGTGCGCCGTTTCTTAACCGCCTAACCTATACGGATGCTAATCACAATGAAGGTTATTTTAAGCGACAGTATTGTCTTGTGGCGAGCCTGGGTATTATGGGACCGCAGGTTCATCTTGTTCATCCCCCCGCTCATTTTCATGTTCTGTACACTCAGTGAGCATGATCAGATCACCAGGCGAACGTCTTTTATGTGACACCTTTTATTTGCTAGTAATTTCTGCCGCTGCCGCCGTATTTACATACGAAGATACCAAAACTAACTCTTTCACTACGTCGGTACACAAGACAGATATGAACAATTTCGTCGGATGGTGTTTCTGTGGCTTAACTATCATCACAAATCTCTGGGCTACGTGCTTAATCTTCATTCGAGCATGGTATGTTAGTCCCGCTCTTGTTGATGTGTACTTCATCATGGGACGCGTCCTCTAGGCAGCACAGACGCCTCCTGCGCTCTCAATTCGGCAAGGAGAACGCTACAAGCAAAGCAGAGAGCGCCCTCGTGTTCTTGGCCGAGTCTGGTGCACTTTATCTCTGCTTCTGGGTACATTTTAGTCGTCTCCTTTATCTGACAAGTTGCCTAATCTTACCCTCTTGACAGCTGACGTTTATCACAGTTGCGGTAGTGGCCTCGCCTGAGCTGCGTCTCTTCAACGCATCCTTTGTTCAACTCGTCGTAAGATCTCTCATCCATCTGCGTTTTGTCAGACTAGATATTTAACTGCTGCTATCAGGGCATCTACCCAACGGCTATTTTTGTCGTGGTCACGATGCGAATGAGTGCTGCAGACATCCTATCTCACCTTGGCCCCGAGACGTACCATCGTCCCTCAATATTTACCCCCCCGTCGCCAACTGCCCAACCTTCTATACTAGCTATGACTGGTGGGAGTTCCTCTGACAGTGATTTCTTTGTAGGATCACGCGAAGACACGTCAACTAGAACACTGACGTCAAGCGACCCCGAAAACGGAGGAAAGGTTGTCCGGACAGGTTATGTGGCATGATTGAATTTCCCTTCCCTTGAAGGAGACCTTGGCATCCAGATTGTATAAGCAGTTGTTCGTTCTCAATACCAGTGTAAAGGGTCCTGGCTGATCAACAGTAGCGAGGCACGGCATAACTTGAATACGAGCGAAGTTGCCGGGACAAGTGATCCCGCCATCGTGGATGCAACCATCATCATGATACAATCTGATGGCCTAGACAGCAGGATTGATCCTATTGCACAGGCGGCACTTTTATCGAGGTTCCTTGATTGAGAGCGAAACGTGGACGATACCACGCTAGCCCACCCGCGATTTTGTTCTATCATAAAACTATTTTTTCACTGGACACTGAAATGCTCCAGGGACTGATGGCAATAGTAAGTTCATGTAGTGGGCTAGTGGCACGGGGGTGATGTAATTGAAACAGGCTGCAGAAAGTCCCGGCGGTAAGTCACGGTCATGACAGCGGCAGACTCGGAGGTGGCAGTCTTGGCTCATACATTACAAGTGCAAGCTCATCGACCTGTAAATGTTGTATTTCCTGGATGTCTGTGGTTACTTTTATGCTACTGAGCATCTGTCAGTTAGCGTTGGCAATTTGGCATGATACGAGGGTGGCAGACGCTCTAGTACACTGTTTCAGTCTACGGGCCTAGTATCACTGGCATCACTGGCATGATCGACATCTTTGACAGCCACGCGAGACGACGCTCATCAGAGGGAAACCCATATAATAACATTCCTTCCAACTATTAAGTCCAGCCTTCGTCTTCGCAGGCCTCAACGCTTCTTCCCCCTCCACACTCCAGACCAAGTCACCTGCTCATGCGGCAAGTGAGTCCAAACCGTCAAGCACATACTCTTACTAGTAGAGTGCAGACTTTATACCAGTGGTTTATCAACAAACATAGACAGGCATGATGATATCTTCCTATGTTTTTTTTTTTTTTTTTTTTTTTTGAAGTCAGCATTTATATCCTGCAATGTGTAACTAAGACAAAGACGCGGACCCCATGTGCTACGAGATTAGGAAGGGCGGTGGGGGGAGTGTGGAGGGAAAGTTTTAAACAGTAGTCTCGACATGTTTTTGGTGTGGTGGTTTTAATGTTTAAGGGGAATGCGTTATAAGAGGAGGGCAGGTTTTAAAACCTAGCGCCTCGTGTGGGGCTCGCCTGCAGAAAAAGGGGACCGAAGTCACCCTGGCTCCCACACCCTTCTCGGTTGTGTGCAAGCCTGCATTTCTTTGAGGAATTTCAGCATGGCAGCCCCACCTTGTAGGGTGCCCAGTAGTTTGGGGAGGGAGTAGTCATGGTCAATCAGGTAGAGGTGCTCCCGCCATGCCATGGTGTGAAGCAGGCAGGAAGCAATGACGTGCTTGACTGTCTGGACCGGAGCGCCACAGGGGCAGCTCACAGGTTGGTTGGGTCAGAATCTAGCTGTGTAGGAGCCAATGAAGGCATGTCCTGTGATAAGCCGGATGAGCATGGAGACTACCACTCAGTCACCGATATCTCCCTATGTACCCATAGCCTAGCATTGACTCTTTCTAGTCTCGGACCGCCGCACCGATCCTTCGCCCAGATACACCCTGTCACAGTCCAAAAAAGGCTCGAATTTAAACTCAGCGCGGCGTGTTCGCGATGCAGAAGATGATGTGTTGTGATCGTGTTTGTCAGTTAAAGCTCCGACACGGCATCCATCGGCCTGCGTGACAGAGGCCCTTTTTTTGCAGTGATCTCGTTTTTCTTGCAACTTCATACAGAAAAAGGACCACTATTGTAATAAGAATGTCTACTAGAGCATATATACAAGTCTTGAGCACAATTGGGCCCATTTTGGTGAAGATATTCGAAGTGGTCGAAGGATGGGTCCCGGTCGAAGCCTCGAAGGATGGGTCAAGGACACTACTGTATATGGCTATTGTGTGTCAGTCTCTAGGATAACGCCCTACTTCCTGAGTTTCTTACCATCTATGATAAAGGGCTATGTCAAGGATCACAACCCGCTTGATCCTAAGTTTTATGTGGTCTCCGCCTTTCCTTGCCGTCGTTGCCTTTCCTCATTCCCCTTCACCTACTCCCGCGCTCGCCGTCACATAACAATGATTCATACATTGACCACCCAGGGCGAGCCTACATCTCTAGAAACCACGACCCGACATCTGTGTAAGCTACAGTAAGTATGAGAATACAAAGCAAAAACAAAACTAGATATCTCCCTCTTCCTTCCTCGTCATAGCATATACACTAACCAAAAATTAGAATCGAACAGAGATTCAAACGACAAACAAATAGCAAGCAAAAGCTTCCGAGAGGCCAAGTTCCCACACGAAACAAGCGAAACCCCAAAAGTCCGTCTCCATATCGGCACGACGGCATGTATCGGAAAGGTGTCAGCGGCGCTGTGACGCCGGCCGTCTTCCTTCCTTCGTCCTCTTAAACGGCGTGACGGGTGCCGTGCTCGCAGCTGCACTGGTGTTCGCATTTGAGCCGCCGCCCACGCCCGAACTCGCACTCGCACCCGCGCTAGTGCCTATACTTGCGCTTGGGCGGGGCAAAGACGACGGCTGGGGAGGCCGGTCCTCGACCGGAGGTAGGCGCTCGTTATCGATATCCGACTTGCGTCTAGATTTATCCAACATGCGGTGAGAACGCAGCAGGGAAGGAGGAGAACGTACGCCTCATCGAATGTCTTGATGGCGTTCTTGATGCCCTCGGCGCCGAGTGCAAGCGTGCCGTAGGGCAGTTTAGACGAGCCCGATATGCTTTTGAGCTCCGACACGCGCTCAGATTCCTCACTGATATACGGAGGATTGCCAAAAAGAGTAAGTGAATTTCAGTGGGGGGTGGAGCGAGATACGAACCGGAGTAGGGAGAACAAATGCGCCATGCGCCCAACGGCTAAGATCTTGTTCTTGATCACCCTGCGACGCTCGACAAATTCACGGTCGACGGGTATCACGCTCGCTGTCGCCCCCCCTGTGTCCTCCATGAGCTCCTCCTGCGTACATATATTGAGCACTGCAGCCAGCATATCCGTAACTGTCAAATACATCAATCACCAGCGACGAGTAGGGTGTGGGCACGCCTACTCACTCTTCTCGCCGACGAATGGCAAACTCCAGCTGAACGCGTCCATAAAGTTGGGAAGCCAATACGGGTGTGGCATATTGTTGAACTGCCGGATGCTGAACATGTTCGCCTCGTACTTGACCATCGCCGCCTTGTTGTTGTAGACGTCCAGATAATTTGGCGCAGAGAAGAGCGTCATGACGCTCGGGAATCCAGTTTTGCGGCTCTTGCGATACATGCGGTAACTAGTTTCCACCAAGTGCCCAACTCAGTCAAGAGGAGAGGAGAGGAGAGAGATAGAAAGTTGACGTACCCGGCATCTTGGGCTTCATGCGCGCGGATGATAGATAGTAGGCGATTGCGCTCGAGAAACTCGCACACGGCCTTGTACGTGTAAAAGTAGGAGCAGCCGCGCACGTGGTTGTGCACAAAGCTCTCTGGGCCCTTCTCCAGTCCAAAGTCTTCGATCGGGTCCGACCACAGGATATCGCACATGAGTCCGGACGTGGGGGGCTCGCGGAATCGGTCCAGCTGCAACATGACTCACGGTTACGGCAACCGATCTGAGGTGGGATGACGAGATGATGGACTTACTTTGCGAATATCTTCGATCGTGTGCAGCTCGGGTGATAGGCCGCCGTGGATGCACAAGAACTGCTTGTTCATGACCGCGGCGAGGGGCAACGCGCAGAACGATTCGATGCACGCCTCGTATATGCGCTCGGAGTACTTGTGCTTGCACTCGAGCTTGAACGTAAAGTAGTCGGTCAAGTGCCGGCACTCGTGATTTCCGCGGAGGAGGAAGAAGGAATCTGGGTACCAGATCTTGAGCGTCCACAGGTAGAGCACACACTGCAAGTCGGCATTCCAGAGATGAGTAGGGGAGTGGGAGAGAAAGAGAGCATGGGAAGACGGACTTCGATGCTGAAGTAGCCTCTATCGACGTAGTCTCCGAGGAAGAGATAGCGGGTATTGGCAGGTTTGCCACCGATTTCAAACAGTTTCATGAGATCATACTGCAATCAAGTAAGATACCGGGAACAAGAGCGCAAGAGCGGCGAGGAGATACGCACGTATTGGCCATGAATGTCACCGCAGACTACGAACAAGGGTTATAAATAAGCTGTATTCGGGTGTGATAGGTAATTGTGGCACCGGTTACGGGGGCATCGATGGCCAAGACATTAGGCTCAGCTCGGAAAAGTTGGGTAGCTTTCTCGATGATATACAACGCATGTTCCTCCTTGAGGCGCCCCTCCCGATAGAAGTGGTTCTTCAGGAACGCAACGTCGGGTTTGCCATTCTCCGTCTTTGAGAAGAACTGTTCGTCGGTCGGAACGGTCATCGCGGGTGCTTGCACCTATCCCGGATATGTCCAACGGCACCCGTGTGGGTAAATCGGCGTAACGCACCTCCTTAACGACCCGCTCCTGGGTACTAATAGTATAGCCATTCTCGAGTTGATGCTGTGTAAAATCGAGCTCGGGCACGGTAGCCCTGTGCTGTATTTCATAGATCGCTCGCTCAAGTTGGGTCTGCCCTAGGGTCATCAAAGCAGGGGAGCTAGGAAATAGGAAGGGGAAGAGGAAGGGGACAACAAGGGGCAGTGCGAGGCTATGGTCCAGAACTGGGGCTTAGGGTCATAGCTTGGCTTTGTGCATCCATATCATCAAGTGATCCTCTGTCATCCTTTACTTGGGTCCCGTGTTTGTTCCGGTTCCTTTAAGCGCTAACTTAGGCGCTATCACACCGACATCCTCATATTCGCTCACGGCTATACTCGCGGAACGTCCACAACTGCCTCCAACAGCGCGAATTCTCAACTGTACCTTCTCAAAACGAGTATATTTCACAACCACGGGCCTCGTAGCGCTCTTTCGCTGCGGCTACACATGTGAACATCGTGTCCTTATCAGCGATGCCAAGCTGACTCGTGGACAAGAGGGCCCCGTGCTCGTCGAGCACGATCGATATAGATGTATCCAGCAGGGGCTCTTCAAATGCGGTAGGGTCCGCAAGAACCGTTGTCCTGATAAAGAAGCAACAGGCACTGATGTAAGCCACAAACAGAACATGACAAGGCAGAAATCCATGGTACCCGTCAAACACGCCAAATGAATAGGAGACCATGAGGCGATTGAGCGACAGTGGTTCGCGGATTCTCCGCGTGCATGTCGTGCGGCCAGTCTCCTCGTCATACGTAGCCTTTGGAAGGGTCGCTGTTATTTCGAATATTCGGTTAGAAAGAGATCACGTGACAGGAAGCTAAAGCACCGCACTGTTTTTAAGCGCGGCGACCATGGCAATAAGTGTAGCATCAAACGCATTGCCGTCGTAATTGATGCACGTCGCGTCTACATACAACACCCAAGCGGCGCGCTCAGGGTGTATGCATAGAGTTGAGAGAGGGAGGACGTCTGCGCTGAGATGCAGCTCGTCAGGGAGTGAGCGACGCAGCGTGATCGGAAGGTGTAGCGCACGTAGTAATTGCCGATGCAAGACGGTCGGAGAGGACCTGGGCCTCTTCAGATGGGGGTCCCGGCTTGAATCGTGGCGCACACAGTGCTGGGAGGTCGATATTCGGGACTAAGGTTGAATTAACATTCCGAGTCGGTTCATTCACCAACGGACATGAGTAGGTGCGAACCGAGGAAACCTTCTGTTGGATGTTCGAGGTCTGGCTCGGCAATCTCTGCCTTGACACCACAAACGATAGTCGTTTCACCGAGACGGATGAGTGCAGAGCCGTCTGCAGTCGAGATCGAGCCAACGTGCACTATGAGATCGCGCCAATCTGCAGCCTCACGTCCATCTGGACGGAATTTGTTTGCAAGGAATCTTTCAAGATATGATTTTGGATGAAGTCGCTGAAATATCTGAGCGTTGAGGTCGGGCGTGGTAGATGAAGTCATAGTTAAATAATGAAAATGATTATTTTTTTTATGTGATAAGTCTGCTTGCTTACTACACAGAGCATTCGCTCAGCTAAGTAAGCCTCGCCCCGCCTCGCCTGTTTCTCGCCCTTTCGTCGCCCGTCTTCTGTCGCCATGTTTGAAGATAATCCGCTCGAACCCTCGCCCTTCGTGTTTGATTCACATGATTTACCAACCTTCGCTGAACTCGATAATTTCTCAACTATCAACTCATCACCTTCAGGTTCTAGGCAGCTCTCGCCTGCCTTCCCCGCTATCGCCGAACCGCAGTCGGACCTCCACAACCTCTGGTTCAACTTCTCCAATATCCAAGACGACTTACTAAGCGCTAAATACACTGCATCGCAGCCTATTACTGGCTCCCCATGGGACTTCCTCACCATACCCCATGATAGCCCCGATTCCGGGACTACCAGTACATCTGGTGGTCTCTCTCCACCGTTTGCCATCGACCCGCAACTTATGGCGACACCTGCAACTTCCAAGGCTGCCAGTGATTTCGGTGATGATGAGTCTGCGAAGGACGAGCATGGTCCTGAAGAGGACGACGACGAGGACGATGAGGGCCCTGTCACTCCTCCCACTAAACCTGCCAACAAAGCCAGGGATCGCAAGTCCGTCGTTCACTCGGGTGGTGTCCAGAAAAAGGTCCATGTCAGCTCCGTCGTAAAGACCGACCATTTCGACAACACCCTGGACGACTGGCGCCCCACTCCCGAGGAGTATCAAAAGATGTCAAGTAGAGAGAAACGTCAACTGCGCAACAAGATTAGCGCTCGTAACTTCCGTAACCGTCGTAAGGGTGAGCACACCTCTCGCTCTTTCCTTCCTATCTGGCACCTCAGACTTTATATCTGCGAACAGAATATATCAGCACGCTTGAGGGCGATGTCGCCGAACGTGATCGGCTCATCGACGCTATCCGCGTCGAGCTTGGCTCAACAAAGTCTGAGAACGCAGTCCTGCAACAAGAGATCAAGGCACTCAAGAAAGCACTCCTCTTCTCCGCCGGGCGCGCCGGCTCGCCAGTCCTACCCCCGCCTAGCCCACTGCCCATCTCCGCTCCAACCCCCGCATCTTGGAATGTCGCATCTACGTCGTCATTGCTCACGCCAAATACGCACAAAGACCTACCTTCCACAACATCTCCGCGCCTTGCGGCCAAGGCGTTCTGGGGCGGCAGCAGCAGCCCATTTGGTGGCGTCACACCTGTGCATACAGTCACTATTCCTGACCTTATCGCGGGCGCGGCAATCAAGCCGGCTCTCCAAGAGAATATCAACCCATCGCTCAATACCAATGGTACCATTAACAGTATTGGTCTTACTACGCTTGGGGCGCCTGGTAAACCCGCACCGTTTGACACGTTCGCGGATGCGAACCCATTCACAATGAAGGCGCTCGATGCGTACGTGTTCTTAACTCGCTAATTGTCTCGGTGTGTGACTGGGCGCCTGACTATTGTATTGCTCAGGTACCGCATGCAACTTTGGACTCGCATGGCACAGCAAAATCAAGCTCCCGCTTCACAGCAGCAGCAGGCGTCGCCCTCGCCCCCGCCACTCACTGGCCTCGCGGCCGGCCTCCGCCCACACTACTTCTCTTCTGCATCAGTCATGCGCAGCCCCGCGGCATCCAACCTCTCCTCTCTCCTCAGCGGCAAACACCATGCTGTGCATCCCTCCTTTGTCTCCGCCTCTACGTCAGCAGCGCCGGCGTACCCCACACCCCCTTCCTCTCCGAAGCTTGGCTCGACGTCCGCGTCTGGGTCTGCGGCACCATCGCCGACGCCGCAGCACGCCGCTCTCGCGACGATGGCCTCGCAGACGCTGATGCAGCGCCTCGGCAGCTCGTTCTGGCAGGCCTTCTCGGGCTCCTCTTCTTCCTCCTCACACCCCTCTTTGTCGCACCCAACGTCGGATTCGACGGCACGCGTGCCGGCGTGGGACGCAGACAAAATCCGGCGCGTTTTGGAAGGCACCGCCGTGGTGCGTGTCGTCGATGTCGACTTGCCACCACCCGCGCAGGGCAGTGGGGCCGGGGAGGCGGCAAAGGCGGGGACCAAAGAGGTGGAAACCCAAGCTCAGCCGGCGTGTGCGAAAATTTGTGCGTGTGCGCGGGAGACGGGGCTCGGTGTGCTCGAGGAGAGCATGCGCGCGCTCACGTTAGGCAAGAAGTGAAGATAATACGAAGATGGTGGCGTTGCTGGTTGATGTCCGTGCTGCGTGTTCCTCTCCACTCATATCATAACCGAAATATATGTACCATCTCCTCTATTTAATTTGCTTCTTGATAACGAATTCCTTTGCTTGGTTGTTTTCCTGCTGTGTCTTTTTTTTCTCTACTAATGTTTTCGTAGTAATTCTCTGATATCCATGCTCGCGTGAGAGAGAAATTTGAATGCAGTTGTTCCCAATTGAGAATAGTGTTTGTCCGGTGCCAATGGCTGCCACGTCGATCAGGCACAGCGTTTATGGGTCCCATTGAATTATTGAATTACAAAGTGGCTCGTCTATCAGATCACATACTCTTCTCTGATGTTCGGGCGATGTTGGGGTTGCTCCATGACATGCATGACAGCTGAGGACTGGGATAGTTGGATGCAACCGGCGGACAGTCAAATGAACACCGGTTTCCGACACAGCGACTCGGGGCGGAGCCCTGAGCTGCAGACACCCAGTCTCTCACTTATAGTGGACAATGAGACCATGATGGAGGTGGGTGAATCGTGACAAAACCTCGCGCCTCACCAGTCCTCTGGGCCTGGGGGTCCACGCCGTTAGATCCAGTAGGGCGCGACGCGAAAATTTTGACAAGCACTGACCCACACCATGGTCCGTTCGAACCTGTTCGCCTCGACCTCCAGAGACACCGTGACAGAAGCAGCACCGTGCCCGTCAACCGCGGATCGTGATGTACTGTACTGCACCGCAGTACAGCAGTACGGGAGCTTTTCGACAAGCGAAATATGTCGGCTTCCAGTGGCACGTACACCCCGATCACGATCGACCATCATGATATGATTGTCCATGACACCCGTCGCCCATTTGAGGCATCTTGACAAATGTAAATCAACTTCTGGAGGCCCATTTGGATATGTGGAGACCCTGCAGGCCCTCAGCCTCCACCACCCAAATTAAATGCTATTATACAGCGCGTAACGGCGGTCTGAGTCCCCCGACGCGGACTAGTCACATTTCAGATTCTCAAGTTGTAATTCCGTCACTAGGTTCCCAGAATATCCTTATGGAACCTAGGTCAGCTAGAAACTGGCCCTTTGCAAGCCGAACACCTAGAGACCAGTCCGGATAAAAGAAGGTAAAATGGGGTGGCGTCCACTGGCAGCTTGTATCCAGAGCCTGCGGGAGCCTGAATACTGATCCGGGTACATGGAGCCAGGGACAGCAGGTGCATGGCGGACCACCGGCAGCAGTCGGGGAGATTCAAGTAACCTCAGGCCTCAGGCCGCAGACCTCGGACTCTCAGGCTAAGATCAAAATCGGTCCTTTGCACGAGTATTCGTCGCTCATGGGGCGGGAATATCCGGCGTAGATCGAGCTTCTGGAAGGCGGTTCGTGAACAAATCATAAATGGTTCCCAACAGACGGAGGAGTTTCCCGTAACAAGGCAACTCGTCCGTGTGCTGCCGTCCTCCCTGGCTATTCCAAGCACTGCCCAACCCTGTCACTGGACCTGTGGACATAGGCGTCATGCAACGAGGTTGGATTGCCTCAAGCGAGGGATCAAAAAACCTTTTATTCATGTGGCAAATAAGCCCCTTGATAATAAAAGCGTGTATTGTGTCTGACAAGCAAGCGCGGGGGGTCTTTGGTCTCGGACTCCGAGAAAAGCGGGAGCTTCTGGGGCATTTTGTAACCAGTCAGTCTGGATCTATAGCAGTCCGTAAGCAGTCCGTACAGGTATCCCCTGATCGACCCTGATCGACAGGAACAGCACGGCTTCAGGTTCCAATAAGCGCTCATTGTCACCGATGGGTCTGACCCGTCTGAGTGTCAGTTATGTTCCACTTTCGCAGTCAACCGTAGGATCACAGTTCAGTTACAACATATTACGACGATTAGGTGCGGTTTTCTCCGTCGGTGGTTCGTGAGACTGGTTCATCGCCGGCTAAGATTTTAGTTTCATTTGGACGTTCGAGAATTACATATTCAAAGTTGCCACTGGCACCTGTCAGGTCCCTCCATGGTCAGGCGGACCGCCACCG
>QLOZ01002119.1:0-14545 GCA_003314065.1 Lactarius sp. MG50 | reverse complement strand
GTCAACGGGCTCCATAATTCTTTGCGGATGTCCCCTAGTCCTTACCTTCTACCCCGGAAATATCCTCCCTCGCCCGTTGGATATTCTTTGTGTTGGCTGGCTGATTCGGAGTTCGACTACTGATTAGGGTAAAGCAGCAGTGACAACTGTCGTTGGGATACTCTTTGGAATACTCTGAGGATCCGAATTGCATTGCTCTCGCGGGTCATTTTATGACGTGTTAAAATGGCCCCTAAATAATGATGTACAGTACAGTACAGTACAACCTCAAACACAAGGCAAGCACAGAGATACAGAAATCCTCATAATACTATTGTAGAGGAGCAGTATGGTTCGTGACGTGGCACGCAGCTTGTAGATTCGGAGCCCGGAGGTATCGTGAGGGGCGATATACATGTCACTTTGTATCAAGGGAGTGTTCGGTCACGGTTCTACTATGCTTCCGAGTCATTCGGGAGCATCTTGACCTTACGTCAGACACTCCACCATTACTTACTTCATGGAGTTACAGCGGTGCTTTGAGTAGATTCCACAAGGGCAGACAATAACGAGGGAACTGTTATATTCTGAGTCACGATCATCCATACGAGAGGCAAACGGTGGCAACTGCACAACAAATAAGAACGATCAGTCGCTACACTCCTGGGCGGTACAGTACAGTATAGTACAGTACTGGCTAGAACTAGACTATGTCGACCTCGAACAAAAAGGATGCTAAGTGCTTGCTTGTTCAAGTTGTCTGCGGACCCCGGATACTTTTATGTTTCTCCTCACTTTTGTTTACCTACCCTCAGGTTAACCGAGCGCTTAAGTTACCGTGACGGTTGTGGCCCTACTCTTTCTCAACACGCGAGTGCAAGCTGCCCCCATTCTCGCAGCCTTCCCGGGACACCGTACTCTGTTCTCTCATCCCTCCGCTGGCATGGACGTTGCAACTGTTTGCACCACTCAGGAATCCGCTGGCGGACACACATACAACCACGGTCATGGTAGGATGTCCACCCATTCCTCTGAGCGAAACACTTGTCGACGCCCCCCGTCACACCGACCGATCATCCATTAAGCTCAAGCTCTCCGGCAGTAGCTCAAACATCGTCAACGCTACCGTGGTCGACGCAGCCGGCCAGTCTCTCTAGTCCATCTCGAGCAACTCGAAGCGCACGACGCTCCTCTCGTGCGGAAACAACGCCGAGGTTGTTACCGTCAATTGGGGCCGTTCCAGCCCGCGGATGGTTTTTCGCGGAAAGAAGATGAAGTGCAAGGAGTGGTTGCCACTCGCAGGGCCTGACACAGAGTACGTACTTGTGATCGCGGCCACCCGCTTCCATTCTGAACTCGAAGGTGGCACCGACCAGGTCTTGCATACTCACGCACGGTGACGCACAATTCACTTGGATGCAGCGATCCACCTCCGGCTACGTGCGTATCTACCCATATGGTGTTAACTTCTGCAGGGGCTGAGGGACCCGTCGCAGCTGATCCCTGCCAACAAACCTGGTCTCGCAGTAGCCAAGTGGCGCACCAAGTCGCGTATTGATGAGCTCCATCTAGAGATATTCGAAGAAGCACCTGTCGAATCAGGCCTTCTCGAAGTGATTGTCCTTTCTGTTGTGTTGCTCCGGTCCGGACGCTCCCTTTGTGACTCCTTCGAGGCGACCACATCTACGAACCAGATATTTTTCCCCGATTCCTATATGATGCGTACCCACTGACGTGGAGTCTCGGAGGAAACGATGTCTTGATGTCTTGATAGGCATTTTTTTTGTCTGGCCTGTTGCGATTATACGAAATACTCGTTACGATCCCCTGGCCCATCCCTGTACCAGTAGTAAGAGCTTATATATTGTCGTCACGTAACTTGCCATTAGATCCACTGATCTTTTGACTCTCCAACTTTTTGTCAGCAGCGTCAATCATTTCCTATGCGTTTGAGTCACAGTCGGAGTGAACACAAAATATCGCAACTTCGAACATCTCCGAGTCCCTCATTCGAGCAGTAACTTCCAACTCGCTTGCCTTCCAAGTCGTGTTCGGACACCGGCGGCAGATCCCAGCATAGCTGGCTGCCAAAGCCTTCTTGCCGAGGGACTGAACCCCAAATCCGTTTTTTTCGACTTCATACCACCCGGAGACATTCATAAGATGAGTAAGTAGCCCAAGTTGCTTCTTAAGTACTGCCAGTGGCAGTTCCCAGCACCAAGCCCAGAGGAAAGATAGGCAACACTCAACTGTGTCATCTCATCCCAGGCCTCAGTACTGATGACCATGATGTCGCGCAGTAAAACCCAGATAGTCTACTTGGCCCACGCTTGCCAGTGGCACTAACTTAGATGGCCAATACTTTTGACCGGTCCCACGCCCAGCGTAACTCTTATTGGTATGAAATCGACACTTTACTGCCACTTAGTATCGCTGGCCCGGGTGCACTGGCAGCGACTAGTGTTGAGCGGCGTCCCTATATTGCATCAGCAAGATGATATCTACCACTAGTGATACCCTGGAGTCCTCCAGTTGCCCGAGTCCCGATGTGACAGCCTTAAAATGAGTCCGTGCTTGCGGGTCCATACAAAGATCGTGCATCCTCTCCTTGTTGATAATTTATCCTGATACGGCGTGGCAAAATGCAACTCTTTGCTGTACCGGACTAGGTCAAGCCCAGCATTTCCAGATTTTCTAGCTCTCAGGGTAGCTTGAAACGTGATTTGTCCACTGACATGGAAACATTGACTTGGCTACTGCATGAAGTTCAGTGGGGTTGATCATGCGTTTAACACCATGGAGTCCGAGTCATCACCATCGCGCCTACCCACGTGTTGTGTGTCTAACGTTGGAACCAGGAGCACGTCTGAAGCCGGTCAATTCGGCCTTCCCGTCGGTCTCGCTTTGCGCCTTCTGGGCGACTCGACGAGGCATACCATCGAAATACTCGAACCCATACTCTTTTCCAGCGGCCCTTACAGCATGGGACGTTCGCGGTACATGATCGTCGAATTCGACTCGGAAGAATGTAAGCCCCACGCCAGTCCATACAGCGGTACAAGCGCCAACTTACCTCACTCTCACTTCTTTCCCTTCGAACTCCCACGCGGAGAAGTATCGCGTACCGCGTTATGTGCGCATCTGTATTCACACGCCGCGTCATCCGTCAACGAAGTCACCCTGGTCGCCCATCACTGCCACCGTGACACCCATCCTTGCAATCCTTCGAGCCTGAACCTCTCCCATGAGTACTTCCACACACTCAGAGCAGAAGTCACCTTATGAACGAACCTTCAACGACGTCTACGAGAGACGACCTCTCCTATTCCGACTTCAAGAACGGTCTAGTGCAACACATTTCGACGAGAAACTTGAGCTTCTTGTCGCGTCGAAACTCAAAATTGACTCGAAACAACAGTCGAGAGCCCTAGAGGAACTCAGCCAAGGCAAACCCTCATTCTTTATAAACGTTAAGCCTGAGGGGGGGACGTCGAGGCAGTACGAAGGCACATTACTTCATGGAAAGACAAAAACCGAGACCCGTCAAACTTCATCTCACTGACATTCAGCGTTTTGTAGGTGTTCTGGAAATGGAAGTCTCGGGTGTCCAAGCTGCAGAACGGCTCTCAGGACGATTCCAAAATGATCCTTTTCAAAACCTCCGATGTCCGTGGCAGAGCCAAGCTGGGAGCCGAGATCCTACGACGAGAAAAAGAAAAAAAGCAGAGTGATGGATATCGCTTTGCAGTTGGTGCTGACGAAGTCATCGTCGCCGGGACACAAGCTATCCTTGGCGCCGTGACAGTGTCAGAAATCCAGGATTTCATCCCGTCTTGGCTTCGACAGCAACTCGAATTTGTGGGAGAGCACGAGCCTGAGGGGCCCTTCACGTTCAAGTCCTTTCTCAAAGAATGGAAACCTCCCAATGACGAGGTCGAATGCATCCGCGCATCGCTGCACCTTGCGCTGGCAATACTTGCTCCCATGTTAGTGCTAGGTAAGCAAGAGCATGTCGAGAACACTGTGAACAAGGGGAGCCATGACTGCTCCGGACTCGAGGTTGCGATGCCTAAAGTCGGCCTCTCGGGATATGACATGCACGATGCCAGTGTCACAAACACCGTAGCAGAACAGAAAACAACCGAAGAAGGGTACGTGCCTCCTTGAAAAACCTCCCTAGAAGCTATTTAAGTATTCGACGTCAAGTGGGGACTTGGCGGCATCCAAGAAGCGGGGCCGGTCTCCGGGAGCTGCGAGTCAGTCAACGGGCATAGCTGAGGAGAGTCCGCGCCAGGTGCGCGCAGCCAAGCGGGGAAGGTTCTCAGACGGAGATAAACTGCCACACAAACGCGAAGGCACTTCCGAATCAGGGTCAGCTAACACGGAACGAGACCCCAAAGGACCAACGACATCCCCAGAAGCCGACGAAAGTATATATGTCGGCGCTTTAGCTGCGCAGATCTGGTGTTCGTGCATCTGGGAGAAAAGGTGGAACGAGCGCCAGGAAAGCTGTACAGCACATGCCCGGAAACTACTGAAACGATACACAGCTGCGATGGAAGAGTGCGTCCTCCATATAAGTTGATGCGTTCATTCTTGACCACAATGGGCAGGGAGGAGTTCAAGCAGCCGCTCGAAACCTTGCGTAAGGTGTGGAAGAAGTACGATGAGTGGGATGAACCACTGGCAGAGGTTGGCCACGAGAATGTAAAATAAACGGAAAAACTAGCAGTCCTTGAGTTCGTGACCGTATCCGAGTCAGTAATCATATGATACTACATAGGACTGCGGCAATCCCCTCCAAGCCGTCGTCGTTCACCTCTTACTGGCTCAGGCTTGCCCTCACTACGCAGAACTCCATCGCCAACGTCTTGCCCCGATTGACCGCCATTGGACGTGGAGGTCGGGACTGGCAGTGTTCAAATGTACCAGGGAAACACACGCTTCTACGGCACCCAGCTAGGGACGAAGGATGAACTTGAAGGGTCCCACACCGTGACGTTTCGTTCTGTTCCCGGGCCGCAGTAATACTATTGATGACTTCCTGATGACTTTCTGAATTTACCTTCCGAGTCGTCACATCCCACTCTGAAAATAAAAAATAGCTTAGATGTCACGATACAGCTAAGACTGTTCCTGTTCATTCACAGAAAGTGTACAGTAAGTGGTATAAAGACGCCAGAGGTTGTAACAGTAACATAATCGATTGAGAAGAGTACGCGGCAATGTAAATACAAGCCCCTAATGTTCACATAGAAAACCAGCGTGTTTATGTCCTTCCGTCAGTGACGGTCCATGAGAAACCATGACACTAAAAGTACCAATTCCGCAGTCGAAGTGATAGGCTGACTCGACCTCGATGACTTTGTGGTACGCTCCCTGCTGCGTATTTTGTGGGATTGAGGCCGATACTAGACGATACTAGGTGATGGTTTGGGGGAGCTGCTACTGGACGATGGTTTGGGGGTGCTGCTACTGGACGATGGCTTGGGGGTGCTGCTACTGGACGATGGTTTGGGGGAGCTGCTACTGGACGATGGCTTGGGGGAGCTGCTGCTAGACGATGGTTTGGGGGAGGCTGGGGAGCTGCTACTAGACGATGGCTTGGGGGAGGTGCTACTGGACGGTGGTATGGGGGAGCTGCTACTGGACAATGGTTTGGGAGAGCTGCTACTAGACGATGGTTTGGGGGAGCTGGTACTGGTCGAAGGGATCGGAGAGCTGTTCTTGACTATCGTGGGCGTGGGGGAACGTGTCGTAGAGACACTTTGTCGGGGCACCAGCAGGGGTACTATGGAAGAGAATTTGTCATGAGCAAGTTCGTCTCACCAAGAATACGATATGCTGACCTGGTCGCATTCTCCCGTTCCTGCACAGGTTGTTGAAGAAGGTAGCTGCTGCTCGGGCATCAGGAGGATTACAGCTACGCTGCAGGCAAACTCCAGCAGCTTGGGTGAATGCGGGACGGGAACAGATACACGCCGTGTCAGCCCTTGGAAACGTGACGATTTCCAGTTGAGATAGGGTACGTAGTGAGTAGACTAAGGTACATACAGATCGCATCCCGAAGCTTGGGCTGCGGATTCGACGCAAGATACGGAACATTGAGGGAGCTGTTGTGCTCGTGAGAACGAGATGAATAAGTAAGAGAGGATGAAGGGAAGGGTGAGGCGGGAACTCAGCATGGTTGGCTCTGCTGATGATGTGGGTTGATCAGCGCCATAGGGAGCTATTTATCCGCTTCTGAGAGTGCGCAATGTCATCACTGCATAAGGAAGTGAGCGTGCCAGGAGTCCGTGTACATTGAGGGTGACAGCCATCGGCGCTGATGTGGAGTGCCAAGCAAAAACAGAAGTGCTGAACACCGCCATCCTTCCAGAGCTGGGTCATCATCTATCGGTGGGTGGGATTCGGTTGGTCTTTATGCACAGGCGTAATAGCTCTGACATGCAGGTATGTCCCGGAAGCATGGAGTGTCAATTGACCGGGTCACCCAAGTTTAGAGGGAGGGGGGAGCGCTGAATGGTCGCACGGTTCTGATATGACTCTCCACCGAGTCTGATGATACAGTACAGCTGAACACGTCCAGGCCCAGGTTAGGGATTTGTCTTTTTAGTTCGAGAACTGTCAAATGTCATAGCCGCGCGGTAATGGAAATGGTGAGGCCCTGCGCCCACCCACGGTCAGTTGGTTATTAGGGGTCCAGGCGTAGACTAAAGGCACTGCCAGGCTCATCGATAGGGACGCGTAATTGCAATGAGAATGAAAGACGTGATATTGTGTGCTGCAACCAGATGTGTTGCCTCGATGCCAGTTAACAGATGCGGATTCTAGTGTACTGTACAGAGATTAGGTTGGATGCGCGTCAGTTGAGTCGAGGTGTTGGTGGAACACGCAATAGAGACGTCTTCCAATCACTAGCCAGAACGGAGGACCTGGTATTTGTGCAGGGCATGCAAAGAGATCGGTGGCGCATCAATGTGAATGATGGTGGCTCCCGCAGTCAGGTCACAAGGCAGCACTGGCAGCCAAGCCAGGCCAGCACACGTGATGGCGCCATCATATCATACGGCATGTCGCCGCGTACTTGTACCAGTGCCAGTGGTCTCTGCTGCTGCGGCTGCTGTAGTTGACACTGAAACTACTACATCACAACGCAGTGCGCAGTGTCAGATACTTGCGGCCTCAGACCCTCACCCCTATCGAGACTAGGAAGACCTTTCCAGCTATTAGGACCGTACTGTACATCCTGCACCGCCACCTATTCTTTGATTCGAACGCCCTGCGCCAGCACTCGTATCAGGTTACTTATAAGCAGACGCGATACCTTAAAACATTCTTGTCAGCGAGGCGTAAGTCTCTGTCCTTATAACAAACATTTTGACCCGTATGTTAGGAAGACAACATTTTGAGGCATCTCCATTTGTCCGCCTCGCAATGCCTGCGCTTGACGACTTTTGTGATTAGGTCATCAACAGTCTTGGTCCTGATGGTCACAATGCGCCGTTTTACGTGTTTGTGTTGCAATTTTTTAGGTTACCACTGGGATTGTAAAGAAGGTCCTTTCAGAAGTTACTCAATTGCGGTTCCGATCCGGAGAACGAGAGGGCATAACCCTGCACTTCAGCTCTGCTTCGTACTTCCTGGTGGAAATGAGAGCTAAGAGGACGAAGACCCGTATCCATGAGGCGCAGCCACCACCAAAGTTCTCACAACGAGGCGCCGTATTAGCGACCCCAAAAAACAGTCCGTATGTATGTGGTACCTGGATGGGATGTAGGCCCAGCCTGTCAGCCTGTCTCAGGAAGCCAGAAACATGGACTTCGATGTGTGGACCTATCGTACCCCGACATTTGTACGTTTGTCGAGCCTTCGCAACCGTATGGTACAGCCTTGGTGGTATTCAGGGAAGAGTTGCGCCGAGTTTTCGGGCTGAATGCCAGCAGTTGTTCGGCCTCATCGCGGATACTGTGAGTCCGTCAGGCTTTGTGGAGCCTGCGAAGCCTGTGAGGAGGGCCCGGGATACCTTCCAAAATCATTGAATTATTCTTCGCACAATTTATGACCTTTGCTCGAAAAACATCCAGCTCTAACAGCAGTACAATTACCGCCTTCCTTGTTCACCTCGGCATCTCAGCGGCCAGCCACTGACCTCTATTATATAGTCCCCGTGGTTGGGGCACCCTGCGTGATGCCCAGATCCCTCAAACGGCCTGTGCCAAGCTCATACACGAGCCCATGCACCCACAGGTTCTTCCGGCCGGCTGCCCACGCCGCCTGCACGGGCTCGGTATTGACGACATTTGCAACTTGCGCACGAACACTCTCCTCGACTATCTTTGTCAATGCCTCGGACTCGGGGAGGCCCTCGAGGTCGAGTGTGCCGATAAGGGCGGTGAGTGGCGCGAGCCAGCGCCCAAGTGGCGTCGTCGGCTCCGGCAAGGGCGCACCCCCGGTGATCGCGTTGAAACACGCCGCGGCGCCGCCGCAGTTCGTGTGGCCGACAACCAGAACTGTGATGATGCGCAGGTTGAGCCAGCCATTCGGCCAAATGGCATGCAGGGAGAGGGAGAGGGAAAATGAAGGAGAGAAACGTACTGTGCTCGATACCAACAACCGCAGTGGCAAATGTGATCACCGAGAGCACGCTGTCGTCATCCGGGTGGACTTGGCTGTACGTAAGTATGTTCGGATCAACGGCGAAATAAGTCGGAGAAGGCTAGAACGCACTTGGCGACATTACGGTGGACGAAGATATCGCCTGGTCGCGAAGCAGTGACGACACTCTCAGGGACGCGCGAGTCTGAGCACCCAAGCCAGAGGATCTGCACGCATATACATGAACATGAGTACATTGAGGAGGGAGGGCAGGCTCCCCGCACCTTGGGGGACTGGCCCTTGGCTGACTGTTCGAAGAAGCCTGCCTCTGCTGCATTCACAGCAGCAAGCCACTGGGCGTTGGACAAGAAGAGCTTCGCGAGGGTGGGATCCATTGAGGTCGAGTAGTGGTGATGACGGCGTGGTTCTTCAAAAAACAAAGACGCGGGGAATGGTCGGTTTACTGTTCGGTTTGCCTTGGTGGGAGAAGTTAAAGTAGGGGTGGCCACCTGAAATCCGTGGGGCTGTGTTGCAACAGTACGCGATCGTGTGGATACCGTCCGTGGTCGTAAAGGAGTGCCAGTGGTAGTGCTAGCAGTGGCGCAGAGGATGGCTTTGGCTGCAGCCACTCTTGAGGGCATCTCAGTTCCGTGTGTCACAGTCGTGCTTGTTCCTCTACTCGTTCTCGCTCTCGGATTTCTTTTGTTGTCAATCGTCGCGTCAGGCGAATCATCGCGGCAGGCAGCGAACGTCACACTCGGTGAAGTCACGCTCCTCCTTATAGTATGGCTGTGGCCATAACGTGACGAGTGGATACATCATCGGATGTGGATCATGCCGATTCATGGTCCAAGTGTCATGACCAAGTCAAAGCAGTTCGAAACGTTCGAGACCTGTCAAATTTCATACAAAAAAGGAAATGGTTTTTGTTGGGATACGCCCGAGTAGACCGGCAATGATAAGATATGATAAGATAAGATAAGATTTATTTGTTATGTAATGCGTATCTTAAGGAGCACGCCCTCATATAGGCGAATATTCTCTGGTCCCGTCCTATCCCCGTATCCTCTATATCGCTAGAGTTTTTCATGGACACGACGGTCTAGCCACGTGAGACAGAGACACGTCAACCGCTCACGTGCAACAAATCTCGGAGTCGCATTGTCATTGCCTGATTTAGAAAAAAAAAAAAACTTTAGTATAGCGGTCACTGACAGGCCTGACACTGTCAGGACCCGGTGTCAGTTTCGGTTGACACTGAGAGTTCGTGACTCTCATGACAGAGTGTCAGGCTGACATGTACATACTGTACTATACAACACTGATTCATGCGGACCCGGATCCCTTGCTGCTGTGCCTGTTGCCTGTGACGTAAGTAATCCCAAAAATACTCAACGAAGAAAGAAAAAGGTACAGTACGGTACAGTACTTGTTCAATGCATACTCGGAACTCTGCGAACCCATATCAATGCGCTACTTTTTTGCGCTACTTTTTATAAATGCCAACGAAGGAGGGGCCAGCATGTTCTCGAAGAAAGGCTTGTACTTTGTCGTCGAATTCTTCTCACGCACTCAGAGCAACTTTTCTGTGTTTGCTCCTCACGTTCGGTCCCAGTGCATAGCAGCGGTTCAGATACGTTCGCCCGTATGCCTTCTATCTGCTCAATTCTCCATGCACAATACCTCGTAGTCAGACAGCACCCCTTCAAGCTCATTGCATATTGTACGTCAGTAGTCCACTGAACGTCTCAGCACAACGGGAAACATCACCGTCCATAAATAATATTGTTTACTGTGGAAATTTTGTAAAGGGAGCCTCATCGGAATCTCTGGATGCCGAGTTGCAGGAGATCTGTTCATAGGTGAATAAGAGGACAGGCTGTGGACTGGGGACATGAGGGAATACTCCTCACAGTGCGTAATGACTGGTTCCCTATCAATGCATTACAGAACGATTATCTTTTTGTGACTGTCATCGGTCAGCACTGGCAACGGGGACCAACCGTTGCCCCCTATACCTAACCGTGGCCGTCGTACGCGCACCATTCAGGTAGGCATTACATCGAGGTAGTGCAAAGCCTAAAAGGGGCGTATGAAAGCTGCAGACGCTATGTTCAAGTCATTAAAGGCTCATGTTTTACGACTGGTGTGAAACCGTCCGGGTATGATGACACCTGTCTTGCCTATTTGGACCCTGGGCAGAGCTCCTTTACGGGGTGATTTCACTGCCACGATGGGCAAGGATGCTGCAGACGTGGCGGACGTGACATCCCTAGATCTGCGGATGATGACCGATTTGATTCCTTTGATCAAGACTGATCCCTTCGTCCCAGCTATCCTCCTCCCGAAGGCGGAACCTGGACACTAGAGGGTCATGACCAACCCACGTTTGTCGCGTTGCTGGGGGGAAAACATGGTAGGGACTCAGAACGGACAAGTAGGCACTGCAGCAATCCTAACAAGACCCGGAAAGCAGAAACGGACGCTTCACTACCACCCCGGAACCGCCAAGGAACACACAGTATATGAAGCGGAGCTGATGGGACTCATTTTAGGACTCCACCTCATAAAGACGGAGCAGGCTGGAAGAATTTCCTGCGTAATCGGAGCAGACAATCAAGTGGCGGTAAGAGCGGTACTTTCGGAACTGACACGCCCAGGATAACGCCTCGCGGCCGAATCCATAGGCTACGCGTTGCGTCGCTTATTGGAAAGAAACGCAACACTTCAAAGTACTCGCTAACGTTACGCTGGGCCGCAGGGCACATAAGCATACAAGGTAATAAAGAAGCAGACAGGGAAGCTAAGCGAGTAGTGGAAGGCCACACATCGGACAAAGCACAGCACCCTTCCATCTTCTGCCAGTGGCGCCCATTAGCGCGGAGCACCTCCGCCGCAAAGCAAGAACACAGCGAAAACATAAAAGGCACATGGATAAAGCACTGGCGCGAATCACCCAGGGAAAAGAGGATCCATGCGATGAACGGCACGACTCCGTCGCAGAAATCCATCCAAATAATCAGCAATGCCAAACTATCCCGAAGCTCCGCAAGCACAATAGCGCAGCTCGGAATCGAACACGTCCAACTCAATGGATACCTCGCACGATTCCACAGGGTCGACAACGCGCGCTGCCCAGCATGCGATGAGCAACGCGAAACGGTTAAACACTTCCTCCTAGAATGCCCCGGATACGCATACGAAAGATGGGCTTTGAAAAGACTCTTCGAAGAAACTTAACGTTAGCAGCACCACTAGCCAACGAGAAGGCAGCACTGCCAAAAGATGGGCTTTGAAAAGACTCTTCGAAGAAACTTAACGTTAGCAGCACCACTAGCCAACGAGAAGGCAGCACTGCCACTAGCTAACTACATCAACGCCACCTAGCGTTTCGCCATACAAGGAATGCAACCATTCTAAACTAACCCTCAATGTCCTCGCCATCGCCGAACACCATCGGCCCCCCCTACGAGTCATACCAACTCACATCGTCCCATCATGGACACCCGCCCACCGGCGACACTACTATATACCATACAACCCATGTACCTCACCAAACCCCCTGTGAAATATAGACTACTAAGACCTCCACGATCGCATCCCTGCAAACCTACTGACCCACCCACGGCACCAACTCCTTGACGCCCCGGCACCACGACTGCTGACCCCACCAGAACAACTAAATCCTAACCCACCACAATGCCACCAAAGTACCTACGCAAGTGCATCGACAAAGGCGCTGACCCTGAATACCCTCCATTGTTCAATGCCACACGCACACGCACACGCACACGCACACGCACCCGTGCCCCCCCTCACCGGGTCCGACCCCCGTATCATCGCCACCGAACACCGTCGACCACCCCTACCAATCCGCTGGCACACCTGCCCCGCTCATCGTGATACCTGTCAACTAACTATTATATACCATACAACCCATGTACCCTACCAAGCCCCTTGTGAAAGTGAAATACAGACTATTTAAACCTTCATGAACGCATCCCCCACCAACCCACTGACCTGCACCAACTCCCTGACACCCCGGCACAACCAAGACCTCTCCCTACCACTGCGGCATATGCCACCACATCGATCGCCCGAGGGGCCTATGCCCCTTCCCAATGATACCAGGATGGAACGGACCTGGAACCCGTCCCACCAGCACCAACCGACGCGGCAGAGGCGGTAAAGCGCACGAGCGCAGCGCAAGGGGATATTGCCCGTACAACAACGACTAGAATCCTGCGATACCCAAATACCATACATCTACTCCCCAATTGTGACCTACAGCCTGTCTATGCGAACATAGGTCACGCCAAACCCTTGATCAGACTGCGGATGAACATCCGGTCAAATGACCGCCACAATTAGCATAAAATTAATATCACTCACTCCATAGGTGAAATACACCACAGGTGGCTCAGCACCATCAATGCAAGACCCACCAACGATAAAATAATCGCCACGAAGATCAAGCGTGACAAGAGAACTATCCAGAAAGCCAAAGATACCTGGGAACATGTCCTAAGGAACCAAATGGACCTCCCTGATGACTGGATCACCAGTCGTGAGGTTTTAGTGGGTAGGAGGGCACGGCGCGCCCAGCCCTAACGGACACGTGACCTGAGCCCCACACTATCCCCCAACCGGGGATGTGCGTAAATGCATTTCACCTCTCCCGGACATCGCTCCGGCTTCAGCGTGTTAGGTTAGGATTGATCCTGGTTATCTCCCCTGCCCAACAATTATTTTCGGTAGACAGCGGTACATAGCTAACTACGAAAATAAAACGCTTTCCAAAAAAAAAAACAAAAAAACTAACCCTCAACACCCTCCTTGCAACGTAGTCCACGCCCACGCATCATCAAACCCACCGGAAAGGAAGACATGAGGAAGGCACCGGAGACGCTGAGGACGGGACACACACACAACCTACCAACGCCCGCCCCACCACACACCTCCCCCAGCGCGAACAGCTCCGCGCACGACTCCATCTGACGCTCTACGATACACCACGGTAGCCCTTAAATGGGCAATGATAAGATACCGCCAGAATCAACCAAAACAGAGTAGCATGAGGGCAGTAGATCTACATACATATATAGTGCTACATAGGGTTCTGTACCCCAAGGCGCACAATAATGGAATCCAAGAAGACGGAGAGATCCCATCGAATTTCGAGGGTCAGACCGCCGACGGACCCAGGAGGAGCCAGGAGGACGGTGTCCATATCAGTGACTGGACGATGGATAGTTCCGAGTTTGGCATGTTCAGTTGGATCTCTGAATCCGAATCAATCCCTGAACGGAGTGGTGAGCACGGACGGTTTGGGGCATGCCGGTGACAGCTAGCAGATAGCACGACGAACTTGGGAGGTTGTCAGATAGTCGTTCAGAGACCCTCAGAGCCAAGTACGGACTTGAAGGAAGTCCGAGTCCGCGATTGCGAGGCTCCCGGCACCATCTGAGAAACGAGCCGCTGGTGGACCCGAGCACTGGCACCTTCGGTTGGCAGTGCGCGTGTCACGGTATGTAGCACGCTTCCCGGCCCGTGGCACTGGCGAATGCTGCATCGTGTTCACCCCTCCGGATCATCCAGCATCGAGAATGGAACTAGAACTGCACCCGAGCCTGGTGCTGGTGCGACGCTTGACTCCACTAACGTGCCAAACCTGCGGGTAGAGTCGGTTGTTGCAGTACTGCGCTGATTTGGCAATTCTAGTCGCATGGAGTGACACTTGGTCCACAGTAACCCATGGGTGCATGGGTAATCCACCCGTGTGGGTACGGGTGCGGGTAAGGTTTCGGGCACCCATGAGACCATCCATGCCAATGCCTAGCTGTGTAGAACTGTTTGTATACTTGCACAATATTGTGAATCTTGTCTCGGGGTTACGGTGAATGCATTTTATTGTCCTTCACTTGTACCGCAAATGGTGCAGCTTTTACAAGCACTACGCTACAGCTGC
>QLOZ01002118.1:0-12004 GCA_003314065.1 Lactarius sp. MG50 | reverse complement strand
TGGTCCCGGTTGAATGCCATATAAGGCAAAAGACCGGACCGGACCGGACCTTAAAACACTACTAAGCCCGCACCGTGGCAACATCCCTGTACGTACTCTGCTGCGAATTCTTTCCAATCATTGCCTTCATACGCTTGGCTCAATAAGAATTGGGTGTTTGTAATGCTGGGGTGTCCCACCAGCAGGTGGTCATGATATCGCTGGAGCACTTGTTGTCTTTCCTCCAGGTCGACCAGGAATGTTAGTTTCGCGAATCGACACTCTGGCAGTAGAACGACTCCCTTATTATCCTCTTTCCCCTGGTCGACACCTGGGGGTCGGGACAAGAAGTCGGCTGGAATGTGTCATTTCCCTGGTACGTGGACGATCTTGAAGTCGTAATCAGCCAGTTTCTGCATCCACCTGGACTGCCATCGATTCAGATCTTGTGATCGTCTGAAGTAGACGAGGTTATGGTGGTCTGTGTGTACAATGGTTTGATGCAGGCTCCCAGCTAAATATTGCCTCCACGTAGCTAGGGCTTCTACTACTGCGAAGAGTTCTTTGTCGTAGATATCCCAGTTCCTCTGGGTGGCGTCCAGTGTCTTCAAGAGGAATGCTACTGGATGCAACCTCCCCTGTTCATCTCTTTGCTGGAGTGTGGCGCCAATCGCGTAGCTGGACGTGTCGGTGTCCACTATGAATGGTTGGTCAAATTGGGGGTGTCTGAGCACTGGTGCAGTGGTCACGGCTTGGATGAGGGTGTCGAAGGCTGTCTGATGGGTTTCTGTCCATTTGAACTGCCCCCCTCGAGCGCAGTGCGCGATGAGTTCATTGAGTGGGGCAGCGAGAGTGCTGAATCCCTTGATGTACAGTTGTGGACAAGCAAAAATGGTAACTCCTGTAGTGTCAGATCTAGCTATTCCCACACCTAAGTAATGCCAGATTTGGACCCAGACAGATGAAAGGATGTGAAAAATGCCTTTCTGATGATTTTCCCACAGAATTTGGGGGGTGGCCAAATTTTTGGGCAAAATTTCTGAAAATTCTATACCAAATAGGTAATCTATCAATCAAGAACCATGTCCAGCATCATCATGGGAGATGCCAAAACTGAGCAGTGAGCCTTTTGGGCTCTTCCACTGTGCTTTGAAACCCAAAGCTGTTGAGCCATTGCTGGTTTTTCAACAGTTTTTTGTAATGCCATTGAGTTTGAGGTGCTTTGCTACCATGCATCTACTTCCTCAATATTGTGTGAATGGCATCCTCTCCCCCATTGGCACAGTGCTGTCTAGTACTATCTACCATAGGAATTCCCTTGTCAGAGTCTTCAAAACCACATGGATTTTGTGCTCCAGGACAATCATAAGAACAAGATGCATTCTGGGGGCAAGGCCCCTCAAGCCAGAAGTGTTGTAAGTCCTTTTGCGCTTTCACCCTGACATGACAATTGATTTTATTTTTCATTCCCACACTTGACAGGTGTGGGATTTTACTGCACCATCAGACTCTGTCAGCAAAAAGGAGCAATTTCCGCATTTTTTCATTATTTTATCCTTTTTTTTAGGGGGGGTGGCCAAATTTTTGGGATCAAAAATGACAATCACACTTTGACAGAAATTGGCCCGTTGAAATCTACTAAGAACCCAACCAGTACATTGTATGAACACTAAAGATGGTGATGGAGTGAGTGTGTATGTCAGGAAAATACAGGGAAATAAGGCTGGGTTAAGTTACCATTTTTGGCTGTCCACAACTGTACATGTGGTAGAAATTTAGGAATCCTATGAATGCTTGTAATTCGTGTAGTGTCTTGGGTCGTCTCCATGCCCTGATCCTGGCGACTTTGACCGGGTCCATGGCAATCGAGTCTCGAGTGATCACCACCCCTAGGTATTCCACTTCTCGTACTTCAAAGATGCACTTTTGGGGTTTCAAGAACAGGTCATTGTCCGCTAGTGCTTGCAATACGTCATTGACTACTCGTCGGTGGAGAGCAGGGTCATCGGGGGTGTGTACGAGGATGTTGTCCATGTAGACCGTGACATACCCTTCGTCAACTAGATCGCGGAATATGTGGTTCATCATGGCCTGGAAAGTCGCTGGGGCGTTCGTTAAGCTGAAAAACATGACCATTGGTTCAAATAGTCCTCTATTTGTTTTAAATGCAGCTTTCCATTGGTCCCCTTCACGTATTCATATGTTGTTGTACCCCCATCGGATATCGAGTTTAGTGAATAAGGCCGATCTTCCCCTGTGGACGCGTGTGAGGCGGTCCATGAGCTCACGGATGAGTGGCAGCGGGGCAGTGTCCCGCACGGTCCATTGGTTTAGTTTTCGGTAGTCTTGGATAGGATGTGGCGTTCCGTCCTTCTTTAGGATGAAGAAGAACGGGGACGCGTACTTGGATTGGGATCTTCTAATTCTCCCTAGTCGGGTGTTGGTTTTAATGAACTCTCCCTGTGCTTCGTCTTCTTTCGGGGTCAAGGGGTAGATTTTGCAGTCCATGGTTTCCAGCGCTCCCTCTTTCAGTTTGATCATGTGGTCCCAAACTCGGGAATCTGGGAACCGTTCCAATTCTTCGTCACTGAAAAGACGGGCATGGTGGTGGTAGGCTTTCGGGACGATTTGGTCCCAAGTCTGCTTCTTATCTTCGTGGGCCCCTTGGGTGAGTTGTTGTGCCGTGGTATTTTTAGCGAGTCTGAGGACTGCCCTCTCATCGCTTCTGAGGAACGGTTGGTTTTGGACAGTGATCCCTCTCATCCCTACAATGTTCACTTTGGCAATCGGGGTTGCTGATGCAGCCCCGATGGTCCTGAGGGTTACGTGTGTCGGTAAGGTGGCTTCTTTCCAGTTTGGCAACGGGTTCGCCGCCACGAACCATGGATAGCCTAAGACG
This sequence comes from Lactarius sp. MG50, assembly GCA_003314065.1. Lineage (NCBI taxonomy): Eukaryota > Fungi > Basidiomycota > Agaricomycetes > Russulales > Russulaceae > Lactarius > Lactarius sp. MG50. The sequence goes on along the minus strand of QLOZ01002118.1, from coordinate 9,126 downwards.
ATGTGGTCACCGTCCATGTTGGCGATGTAGAACCTAAGAACATGTGGTTCTTCCCCTGTCACCACTTCCAGATCTGTGTAGTGTGTGATGTCTCCTCTGGAGTTCGGGGAGCCGTCTGCATTACGGAGGAGTTTTGGGACGTGGAGTAGTTTGGTGCCGAGTTTATGTTTCTGTACAAACTCGTTACTGACAAAGCATTCAGTGGCACCACAGTCCAGGAATGTGAGTAGGTCGGCCCTAGTCAACGCGGTGTGGAAAGTAACAGCGATTCGCATAGAATTGATATGGGGTAAAAATACATCGCATTGAAACATAGCTCGAGCAAAGGCTGTCTTGCTCAAGCTTGACCAAAACCCTCCTCCTCGCACATCTCCCCCCATTGTTTCGCCATCTCCTGGTGTTCCTCTGCTGTCAACCCCTTCATATACTGGAGCACCATGGAGGGGGAGAGGAGCGTCGTCTGCTCACTCTCTTGGGCTGTTTCAGTCACTTGCGCTTGCGCTCCTCTCGCGTTCGTGGTGAAAGTCGGTTGGTAGTTCGCCTTCTTCTTCTCCAGGCAGTTCCTCGACAAGTGCCCTTGCGCTTGGCAGAAGTAGCACCGGCCTTCACATCGGCAGTGCTCTTTGTCCGCCTCCGTGGTGGCCTTCCTGGTGCTGTCCACCTGCATGGCATTGGGGTTGGGTTGCTGGCTCTCCCACCTAGTACTAAACTGCCCTCTAGTGTTTCGATTCTGATAGGGAGTTGGGAAAGGTCTGTTAGCCTTCTTTTGAGCCCAGAAGGCTTGAGCCGCTTGACGGTGTGGTTCGAGTGCAGTGAGGATCACCGTCCGCTTGCGTGAGGTGGCCTTCCAGTCAATCCAATTGACTGGTTGGTTGTGGTTCATGCAGTTCTCGAGGACTTTGACATTCAGTCCCCTTTTGAACTTTTCGAGTACCGCTGGGTCGTCTTCGTGGTAATTGGCTTTTCGGGCCCATTCAGCGAACTGAGTAATGTAAGGGTCGATTTCCATCCCTTGCATTTTGAGTTTATCGAGCTCGGCTGCTGCGCGGTATTGTTGGTTGGTGTCTGTCCAGTCTTGGACAAAAGTTTGTTCAAATTGCTCCCATACATTGGCGAGCAGGGGCATGGGTACTGGATTGCCCATAATCCAGTCCTCTTGGGACCACTTCCATTCGTTAACTGCGGCTCCTTGGATGTAAGTGAGGGCATGGGCGACTTTATGGTATGGGTCTGCTATGACTGGTGCCACTGCGTTGAGGTATTGATACAACTTGAGGGCGTGCATAAACTCGTTGGCTTTCAGTCTGTCACCAGTGAAGATCGGTGGTTCTTTGCCTTCGAGTCTACCGTTGCCACCAGCGGGAGGCTGACCTGCCACCGCTGGTGGTTGACCACCCGGTGCTGGCGCTCCTCCACCGCCGCCTCCTCCTGCTGGTGGGGGGCCACTGCCACCGCCACCACTGCCGCCACCGCCACCACCACCGCCAGGCAGGGGGCCAGTCTTGGCAAATGTGGATTGGGTGGTCACTTGGGTGGGAGTGATGAGAGTCGTGGACATTCTAATGATAGGGGGTACGAGATCGTCATCGTCTGTGTTGTGGGTAGAGGGTGGTTGGGTCATTTCGGTATCTGGTTCCCAGAGTTGTGTCATCTGCTGGGCAGCTTCTTCAAGTTCTGCGATGATTGGTTGTAGGACTTGTTGGGTCAATCGTTGACTGATGAAAGGGTCGAGGTGTGGGTTCAATCCCACTTCACTGGGTGGGAAGCCAATTGCTCTGCCTCCTTTGTATTTGTGGGTCTGGGGGTTCCAATCCTTTTCGAACTTGTAAAAGGTGTCGTTGGCGTATACTAGGGGATAGACTTCTCCGTCGTAGAGGGTGTGATACCCGCTCCAACGAGCAAAGATATTTCCTTTGAGGTTAGTGCCCTTCTTGACAAAGATGGCAATTCGTTTATTCGTGAAGCGAGTGGTTGGGATTCTGTTCTTCGGGATAGACCCCTGAGGGTTTACAAGGGCATTGAATGGGGGTAGTTGGTGGGGTAAGAGTTCCACAAACGTCGGGTCGAGTCGTTGTCCGCTGATGGGATCTTGGGTGCTACTACTGGCTTCCAGTTTGTCGTGAATGTATCCTTGTGTTGATCTGGTGTATAATGAGGGATAAAGCTATTCTTCTTTCGTGTAGCAGATAGTACTGATGGGCAAGGAATTCATGTTCGATGTTAACCGCTTGGACACATGTGCGATGGCATGTTTCTTGGTGTACTCTCAGTCTGGCGTTTAGGTAGACTTCTACGTTGTCAAGGTGATCTTGCTCCTCGAGTTTATTGAGGAGTTCTTCATGGTCGGGGGTCAAGGTCGCCAGTTCGATGTCATGGAAGCTAGTTCTTATGTTATGCATAGCCACGCGTATCATCTCAGTCTCGCACAGGTGTGTGAGGCCTTTGGACTAAAGAGGGTTCGATGTCAGGGAATCCGCCTGAGGATCTGGTGATTCACAAGAGAAAGGGGAAGTGGAGATTGGATGCTAGTATTGACACAGAAGAACTAGCTTGAAGTCTCGTATCTTGGCCACATCGGCCTTTTATAAGTAATCGTACATGTGAGACTTAACTGCCCAATATGGTACACGTCACAAGTCGCTAACCCTCGCCTTATCGTACAGGAATGCGTAGGTAGAGGAAAGTGTGAAAAATCAGTAACAGTAGACCAGGAAGCAACGCCAATGCCCCCTCGCTTCATTGATTACACCCCGCAATCAGCGCCAGTACACTGTCATGTCTTAGGCCCTTGGTCCGAAGACGTGAAGCTACCTCTATTCACCACCACACCGCTACCACCATTACCCACTCCTGAACCTCCATCCGACTCCCCATCTGCCGCAGAGCGTCACACCCAATGAATGCATCAGTGCGATCTCGCGCGATGGCGCAAACGCTACGCAGAGCACAGGGCTGCTAAACCACCACACCCACACACCCAGACACCACCAAGCTCCCCTTCCATGATCCCACTCATCGACCCCTACCTGGGATGCCCGTTACAATGGACCAACGTCCACTGGACGCGCAGTCAACGCGACGCCACCAACCATGCAGAGGAACGAGGCCAGCGTATCCTCAACCTCACTACCCTCACCATCATTCACCACGCCATCTGCCACGACACCTGTCGACCTGAGTGGAACCAGGAACACCTCATCCTGAAGTACCTCTGGGATTTTGAGGTGTGGGCCACGTCACTCTACAGTGCCATCGCCGCCGATCCAGTACTTCTGCAAGGCACGAATCCCTTCGATTCTCATTAAAAGTACTATACAACTGACAAACACCCGACCACCGATCTCCTTACGATACATTCCTGATTGGACTGATTTCACTCTCCGACCCTGTATAATAGAAAAGGGACTGACCGTATACATGCACTCCCCAGATACCCTGATGTCCTCCTCTGATGCCGCATCATCCTCGGCCACACGATCCTCTTTCTCCCACGGAATTCCCAGGTCTTCACGACGGTCATTTATCACCCCCCACCATCCTCCCCACCATTGTCGACCGACCCCGCGCAATCTAGACCACTGAGTGGCAGTCTTCTTACAATGTGTCCACAACCTCGCCTTGTGTAACATGGCCGCGCGCCTCACCTTCAAGGCCCGATTCCGCCAGGACCCGTGTTTACCCATTGTGCTGACCTCCATCCCCACTACCATCGATGAGGACACTCCCATGACAGATGCCTGGTGAAGCTGGGATGTCTTCAGACCTTACAGGGGGGCAGTGTTACGCTTTTTACCACCCTATGCCACCATTTCTCTCTCTATCCCCTAGCCTGTCCCGAACCCTAGACTCCAATATGCTACTGACTCACGTGACCTGATCCGGTGTTCCATTCTCGCGGCTCGTTATCTATATAAGGCCACCTAGAGTAGCTTGTATCCCCTAGGCTTGTTCTCCTCGTACCAATACTGAGCTCTGCTCTGGCCTGCAGTGGCTAACTGGTTTTCCTCTCATCTTGTGCACCCTCAGATCCTCAGGCCAATTGCCTGACTTTGAACTCCCCTGTGAACCCTTGCCATTGGGTTGCACACCTAAGGGGACCACCACTGTGCTTAGTCTCAAGCCTGAGACTCACCGTGTCTGAGTCGAGACTTGACTTAGCGATAGACCAATACGATATGCCCAGTGCTCAGGCGTAACAATGACCCATGCTACACTGGAAGCCTGACTGGCCCACAAAAGTGGCAGACCAAGCATGCCAATGTGGCGCAGGCCAAAGCCATGAGCACCCCACACAGCTATGCAGAGGTCCTCGCAACCCCTGATGCACATGCCAATGCCACCATGTCAAAATGTGTCTGTGAAGGCAATACATGCGCTATTGAGTGCCAGAAGGTCCATGAGGTGGTGGCACATCCTAAAGAGCAAAAAGGGGAGAAGAAAGCATCAGTATTTAGCCAAATGTGCAAAAATGAAAAAACTCAAAAGAACTCACCATGCACCACTGCGCAAACCATCATCCACAACAAAGGCACTGAGGACACAGTCCCCACACCTGCTGCACAGTGTGCATCACCTTGCATGGCCCTTGCCATCATCACCAAGTGCACTCTTGAAGCCTCTAACAAGATGACACCACAGGGCTACAAAAGCAACAAGGACATCAGCACCAAGCTGTTACGATTTCCCTCCCGGACTGCCGGGCCGCTGACTCTTGTACGTGCACTGCTTACGATACTATGCTTACCTCCTGTCTTGTGACCGCTTACTGTACGTGCTTACAGACTGCTGACTGATGCGCAGCAATGCGCTGACTGATTGTCTTGGCATCGTGACTCACACTGGCCGATCCGCGGATCGGCCCATTACTATATTTAGACCCTGACTCGTTCTGGTACTATACTTAGCACGGAATGTGCTTGGACATTCTACTACCTTCGTTATGACTCGGTAGTAGGTGACACGTGATTCCCTGTAGGACTCCTATATAAGGAGTCCACCTTACGGAGAGTCAAGCCCTAAGCTTGACTTAGTTTCGCAATCGAGACCTAACCTTGCTTTCCATCCCCCTTGTCCTTGTCCTGCGTCTTGAGCTCTGCTATCTCAAGTCGCCTGTCTTGCCTTGTCATTGCCCTTGCCGTCGCTCGGGCACTCTAGCTTTACTCCCACGCACCTCTAAGTCGGCTGTAATGACTTAGCTCAGAATTGCCTTAGGTCACACGTCTCGTGACTCCGCAATACTCCGAAGACCTTAGCTTCCTTCCTCACGTCGTCGAGGTCACTGCAAGTACCTCGCTCAGATCCCGTGCTCCTCATCGTCGCATGTGATACTCCTCGTCCAGTCTTTTAGGCTTAGTCGCACAAGTCGTGCCAGAAGGCCCCTCGAGCCTTAACACAAGCCCATCAGTGAAAGGTAAAAAAAACTTAAACTAACTTGATGGCACTTGATGTTGCTTATCCTGACTTGACAACATTTCTAAGTAGCATTAAGCTCTAAGCCCATTAAGCAAAACTACTTGATATAAGCCAAGTCTTGCCATGAATTTGACTTGAAATTGACTTACTCAGCTTATTATCAAGCTTATTCCAGACTTGAACTAAGCACTGGGCTTAAACTAAGCAAAAATCTAAGTAATATTATTAAGTCCATCTCAATCAGTCTCAAGCTATAGTCTAAGCAGTTTTAAAGGTTGAAGTAAGTGGCTCAAGGGATTCAAAAGGTATTAAAGTGTATATTCATGGCAAGTACTAAGTGTTACAAGTGGTCCCTAAGTAGCCTAAGTAGTAGTTAAGTGTATTAATATACCTCCTGCCAGGTGACAGCAGTGGCAGTGGTGATGGTCCAGGTCCAGGTCCAGTGACGCTGCTTGCAGGGCAGTGGCTGGTGATGCTGCTCATGGGGCAGCAGCCGGTGTTATGCCTGAGCGCTGGGCGTATCGTGTCCGTCTATCGCTGAGTCAAGTCTCGACTCAGACACTGCAAGTCTCGGGTTTGAGACTAAGTGCAGTGTCAATCCCCTTAGAGGTGCAACCCAATAGCAAGGGTTCACTAGGGGAAGTTCAAGGTCAGGCAATTGGCCTGAGGATCTGAGGGTGCACAAGATGAGGAGGAAAGCCAGTTAGCCACTGTGGGCCAGAGTGGAGCTCAGTATTGGTACAAAGAGAACAAGCCTAGAGATACAGGACTAGTCTAGGCTACCTTATATAGTCAAGGGATTGTGAGAGTGGACTTCCAAGTCAGGTCATGTGAGTCAGTATCGTAGTCGAGTCAGGGGTTCAAGATGCTTAGGAGACCAAAGGTTAAAGAAAGGACAAAGGGGAAAGTCTAGTAGCATAGTGTGGTCAAAAGCGTAACACTGCCCCTCTGTCAGGTCTGAAGATGTCCTGGCTTCACCAGGCATCAGTCATCGTCACATCCTTGTCGATGATAGAGTTGAGCGCAGCCAACATGGAGGGTGTGAGTGGGTCCCAAGTGAATCGTGTTTCAAAGGCAAGTCGAGTGACAATGTTTCGTGTGGTGATCTCGTGTATGCATTTCATCAATGCATTCATTCGACTGGTCAAGTTGAAGTCTCCATGGGTTCAGGATTCATGTCATCGTTGAGATCATTGTGGGTTAATAATGGGTCATGGTCGTTGTGTCACCGATTCGGGGGAGGATAGGAGTGTTGTTGGCAAGAGTAAAGACTCTGAGGAGGACATAGGGTATCTTGTGTCTAGGGGCAAGTGTCAGTTTCTGACCTTTTTGTATCATACCAAGTCAGGAAATCAAATCAGTCCAGTCAGGAATGTATCGGAGTGAGACCATCAATTGGATGTTTGTCAGATGCGTATTGTAATCAGGTGAGGGAATCATATCGTGTGTAATCAATCAATTCTTTGGCCTCTGGGCTCAAGACAATGTGCCCTTCATCGAGGGCTTTTAGAATGGATGAGCTGGAGTGGCTGAACTCCTGCAATTTTGTGAGGAGACAGTGATCATGGTCAGGATTTCTGCGGCAGTGATCATCACAGGTGATGTTGTGGATGGTGGCAAGGGTGATAGCAATAGAGTGGGCTTCATGGTCGGCTTCACATAACTTTTCTACTTCTTCTTGACTCCAGGGAATGTGATAAGCTTCCGCTTGAGTCTGCAGGGCGTTAATGGTATTTGTGACTATGGTGTGATATGGTCGCGGTTGTGGCACCCTTATTTGGGGTACTGGAGCTGTGGTGACTTCGACAGGGAGTCTGACTCAGATGGCATCAGTGGGTCGAGGGGTGATAATGGTGGTGGTTGCATTGTGCATTTCATTTGTAGGGTCGATAAGCATGGGGGTGTTATCGCATCCAGATCTGTCAGTATCTGACCTAGACACAGCCAGTTCAATTTCCATGTTGCCCAGTGGATTCCAAGATGGATGTGCATCACATTTGGACCGTGTTGTCGACAGTATTGTTGACACTGTGTTTGGTGGTTGGTGGTGAGGAGGTGTAGGTTCTGGAAGGTCCTGGCCATCTGGATTCGTATTGTGTGAACTGCAGGTGGTACCATTGCATATCGATTTAACTTGTCATCTGCTTTCATTGGGAATCATTTGTAGAATTCAGGGTAATTGGATGGTGGGAGTGGTAGGAGCAGATTGGAAGAGTGGCATTCTGGTAGTGGTAGACGGGGCATCAGGGTGTCTCAAGAGTTGTTCAATTGGATACATATAATCGAGAGGGAATGGGGGCATTTAGTAAGGGTAATGATGCAGACAATAGTTGGATTTGCAAAAGTACGGGTGAAGGTTCGAGTGTTGCTCCTGTCGTGTTTCATGTTTCGGCTGTTGAGGAATGAATGGGATGGCATAAGGAGATGCGAGGATGTGGAATGTGCGTATAGTAGGGGGTTGTGGGTATTCTTCTTTCAATGGTTGTTTTGCAATTCATTTCTTGTCAGTGGGCAAGTAGTAGTAGTGGAAGTAGGAATAAGGGATGGGAAGGGGATTCCAGTTCATGAAGCATCCCAGGGAACTATGGGTTGATGTTGGTTTGTGAGTGACTGCTGGAAGTATGAAGGGAATAGTTTGAGGAATGCATATCTTGCTGGAAGTTGTGTCTGTCTGCCAGTTCTTGTAATTGTTGATGTTGGCCTCATGTTGGGTTGAGGGGCTAATGATCTTGTGGGTTCTGTTAATATTGATGGTGTTGTGGGAGTGGGTGTAGAGGAATTACCCCCCTCCTGAGGCAGGTGCCATCTCGGCGCCTGTGGCATTGCTCGTGGTGTGTCTGGGTTGTGTCGATAGAATTCCTCCACTAGGTCAGGTGCGTGAAGGTCCTGGGCCGAAACCCACAAATCTTCAGAGGCTGGGAACCCCTTCCAATGAATGAGGAAGTGGAGTTCCTTCCACCTGCCATAAAGGTCAGCCTTGCGTATCGATTTGACTTCCCATTCGGGTTCACCCTTGATCACCTCTGGATCCGGCTGGGCGTAATTATGGCCATGGGCGTCTGTTTCAACATATCGTGTGAGCAGATCCACATGGAAAGTGGGGTGGATCCTCATGGTTGTGGGTAGGCGAAGGCGATAGGTGACAGGGGATAACTTCTGTATGATGGGGAATGGGCCATATCAATGTGGGGTGAGTTTCATTGTGGGATAGTGGAGCCTGAGGTTATGCCCTTCAAGCCACACCTGGTCCCTGTCATCGAATTCAACCAGTATAGTGCAGTTGGTTGTGGTCTGGAATGCCGTTACTGCTGCTTTGCACGCCTCCTGGATCTTCTGAAGGTGCTCGGTGACTTCTGGCACCCAAGCTTCTTTAGTGGACATCGGGATGAATGGTTTCATGCCGAAGAGGAGTTGATGGGGTGTTTGTCCAGAGTGGTCATGTGGCCATGAGTTATGGACATATTCGGCAAGTGGGAGGTAGGGGGCCCATGCGGTCTGATTGTTCGAGGTCCAGAGGTGGAGATATTGCTCCAGCCATTGGTTGGCGCGTTCACTAGTGCCATCGGTTTGAGGGTGGAATGCTGTTAACACGTTCTGCTTAGTGTTCCGCACGGGTGCGGGTAAAACCGCGGTTTTTACCACACGGGTTGTTGCGGTGTTGGTACGGTGTGTACCCGTGTAACACCGCGCACACCCCACACCCGTACCATACCG
>QLOZ01002105.1:0-38217 GCA_003314065.1 Lactarius sp. MG50 | reverse complement strand
ACCTGCAAAAGTCAACCCGTTCGGGCTTTGTGGATTTTGACGTCTTCGCGTGGCCTGTGCGATAGTACAGAAATTAGGTTTCAGCCCGACGGTGGTCCTACCGTAAAATACGGACCGGTCCTGGGCGTCGACGCCCACGGCCCCGAGGCGCTGCAAAACCCGCATCCCCGAGCTCACGCGGCCGAATATCGTGTGTTTGTTGTCCAGGAAGGGCGTCGGGGCCAACGTGAGGAAGAATTGCGAACCTAGAGAGCGGTTTTTTCCGCACGTAGGTTGAGTCACTGCATTATTTACGCGGACGGCCTGCAGCAGCAGCAGCAGCAGCCGCTCGGGCGAGGTAGTGAAAGCGAACCGTTGGTGTTAGGCCCCGAGTTGGCCATCGCGAGAATTCCGGCGCCCGTGAATCGAAGCTCCGGGTGGATCTCGTCTTCACTGAAGGGGAAAAGTCGCGTCGGCGTTGCGAGCATGCATGCGGAGAAAGCGGGACTTTATGCAAGGACTGAAGAAAAAAAATTGAACGTACAACTTTTGACCGTATATGCTCGTGCCACCCCTGCCCGTCCCAGTCGGATCACCGCCTTGGACCATGAAATCCTTTTTGCAGAGACCGATTAGCACAGTCCTATAAATAAATAAAAAACCTAAAGGCCTGAACGCACGGCGACGATTCGATGGAATATCACGCCATTGTAGTATCCGCGCTTGGCCAGCTGTGCAAAGTTCTCGCAGGTCTGGAAACAAAATAATAATTCCAACGCCCGATGAAATGGCGGTCATGCTTCGAAAATGGACGCCCTGAGACATACCCGAGGTGCATGGTCCCAGTAGAGTTCCAGTTGGATGTTGCCTAGGCTCGTTTCTAGGACCACTGAGTCTGGGGCGGGCATGGTATGGTATGTCGTTTAAGACAAATGAAACTCGCCAAGTGGGACGACCTAGCGCCAATTGAAGCTGATATGACCCAAAAATCTAAAATTACATTCTCACCATTCTATGCTAGCCATGACATGTCGTCGAAGGAAATAAACATAATATTATTCTTCCTCTCTCGTTCAAGGACACTTTGAACATTGCAAGCCTGCGAGATTATCACGCGACTGCCCTTGCACGGAGATAATACGACATATCGCCGCGCCGCACCAGTCCACCTTACTTGTGCCATCACCGTGGTATATATAAGTGATTCCTCATCTAGTCTGGCAAAGAACAACCAATGCGGGCTGTAGTCCAGCGTGTGCTCTCCGCCTCTGTCACAGGTCTCTTTTTCTCTGGCCTCATCTACACTGATGTCGTAAACTTTTGTTTCAGTGGATAGTGAAACGGTTTCTCAAATTTCTCGGGGTTTGATGGTACTCGTGGGTATCGGTGCCGGTACATCACATTCAACATGCATCTTTGGGCAGTGAGACAATTGAATAAGTGACCACACAGATGATAATGCATCAGACATCGAAATTCTGACAAAGAAGATGTAAGGCTATCCCCCCTTCCATTCAGCTCCTACGAAACCTAATTCCTCGGGCTTTCCATGGCTCCGACCCGCTCAGATTGAGTCTGAAGGTCTTCTCCAATTCCTCTGGTAATATGTGGAAGGCCAGCGTCAAAGACGTACAAGGAGAAATCTTGTGTGTGTCCCAATTCACCCTCATGGCAAACACTTCGAAGGGCAACAAGCCCGATTTCCACCGTGCCATGGTTCGTCTTCTCTATTCCCTTGCTCAGGGCTACTCTGTTTACCTGAGAGAAGTCAGCCGATCAATCACGCTCCCTGTATGCTTCATTTCTACAGTACATGGGTACACAATACTCTCCAGAGAAGATTAAGGGTAAACGACGCCCCAATCTTATGACTTGGGAAGGTCCCTGAGTCCAACTTACAGATGGGAGATTTGGAGCCATGATGAATGTTAGCCTGACCAACGAGGTGACGCCGACTCTAACAAACTGACTCTTGCACTGTTCTGATATCGCTACTGGGGACAATAGGGACCTGTCACATTCACTCTCGACTCCCGGAAATTTGAATACATCACGTCGCCGACACCCACGCAAGTCGTAGCACAGTCGAGCGGGCCGCTTGCGAGAGGCCTTGATGAGGCGTCGAAATCAAAGACACCTGATACCGCTTCACGTAGCAACCCCACTGAGTAGTATAGTTTTGTTCACGACACTCACAGGCGTTTAACTAGGCCTCCCGCACATCAACGGCCCAGGTTCCATATACATCGATGTGTGGAATAAGTAAATGATATCCCCTACCTGTCGTTGTAGATTCGTGCTTCAATTACGGGCCAGTAGGCGCTAGGGATGAGGGGTAGGGAGATCCATTAGATGCGATACGATGGGTAGATGCAACTGTATATAGCTGGTATAACTGAGAATACTTCATCTTGGGATACGGCAGGACAGGACGAGGGGTCGCCACAGGATCAGAGAGCGATCTCACAGGTATCCGCTCAAAAGATGGGCTAGTATTTTCGTGACAACTGGCACACGTCTTCGGTCTCCCTTCCAATCTTCCGCGAACTTATTAAGCCCTCGGAGTTCGAGCTGAAGCTTCTTCTGGACAGTCACCGAGTTCGCAAGCATCATGAAGGATAGTTCGGTGTCCAGGTGTGCTGAACGCGAGTTAAGGTTCGTAGAGCCGAAGAGCGTGAGAACAGGTAAAGACTCGGCATTTGGTGAAAACCAGATACCTACAATAGACATACCAGACAGACATTTAGCCGCGATATGCAAGCAGAAAACGGTAAGGAACTATGCGCACCCTTCGCATGGTAGGTCCAGCCTTGTCTGTTCCATTCCTTGAGCTCTACAGACCCAGAAGCGGACCGAGTGTCTCGAGATCGTGAGGCGTGCACAGCTGCCATGAATTGCTGTTCGAGCCATGTGTAGCCCTCTGGCAAACGACCAGATATTCCTTTGGAACCGTAGAAACCATTCGCCTAAAGATGACGACGCTGAGCTGTGGCACGTGTTAACAGAAAGGGGATTGTACTTTGGGACTAGCACAGATGATACGGGTAGGGACGTGCGAGCGGAGGATTAGATCTTTGTATGACTTGAAGAGTCCAAAATAACCAGTAGTCAAACTCAACAATGGCTGAGAATTGTGAGTTGCAAGTCGACCATCGATGGCCTCCAAGTGGTAGAACAGCTGCCTTAAACATTCTTCTTCCTCTCGAATGTTGAATTGCCCAGCCTGAATGACAGGAAATATTATTACCGAGTCCTCACTCTGAAGTCGTTCTTGGATATTGCCACTCTTCGCATTATAATGACGCTGGAGTTTAGAAAGTGCAAGCCCCGCTTGAGACTCGATGTGGTGCGGGTGACTTGGTGAATGTGGCCAGCAGAGCACAGGATGTGTGTTGACGTTGTCTGGCGTTGACGAAGGAAGTAACTTGTACGAGAAAGAGGACGCAGTCTTCAGAAAGTCAAAACAATAGCTCGATAATTCTGGAGCCGATGAAAAGAGTACGTAGCGATCTTGCCGGTCGGTGAAATAGGACTTGTTCAAATTGGCACTACATAGTAGGTCAGTGTCAATAGATTGGGTATTAACAAATAAAGAAGGGATAGTCACCCGCTGATCATGACGCTGTCGTCGGCGCCATAAATTTTGGCGTGCCACGTTCCAAAGCCTTCGTTGAACCGCGGAGGAACGAGTTTAGAAAAGATACCCTTGAGCTTCGGGCTCCGAAAGAGCGAGACATGGCACCGGTCTGGAAAGTCCTTGAGCAGAGGCACCAGGAGAGCAGCGGTTGAGGACGATCCAGGTCTTGTTGACCGGTTGTAATCTAATTGTAGATAGACGTGAAGCGACCTTTTGGTATGCAACGTGTCGCGTATGGTTTCTATCTGACAGAGTGAGACCTGATAAGAGTAAATTGCCAATCTGAACCTCGCTCACCAATTTCGTCTCTGTCGATCCAACGTAAAGAGAGGAGATGAATATTCGTCTCTCTGCGCCTCGTATCAAGTCCTAGCGTAGAGTGATTACTACAAGCAAAGAGAAATGATATTAGTCAATGCCTCACGATCAACTGGGCGTAGAATTCGGCCGGGTCTGATAGGATGTGTATCTTCTCGGACGAGAGAGAAAAATAGGGCTGAGTCTGCGCCAATGAGGACGCAAGGCTTTGGATAGTTGGAGAGTGCGCAAGATGAGAGAGGTGACGCCGGAAGTTTGTAACATAAGTGGGTCTGAGAATATTAGAAGGTAAGTGAGAACAAGGCTTGAAGGTAAGCCAGCGACAGCGAAGACCAAGCATTGAGATATAGTACTGTGCGGCCAACAAGCTGAACCGAGCGAGCAAGTGTCCGGAGCCCGGACTCGGACTTCGGACACGGCTGCCAATGGACACCATTACCATCTTACGATAACATGCACCGTCCATGACCATCGTTCGACGTTCACAAGCTCCTATGAATGTCCCCGCAAGAGTCATCTCCCCTTCTTCTGGGCATTCGAATGATGCCGCTTCACAATCTGTCTTCAGAAACACTCTCAAGTTCTTGTTCACCACGCCCTCCCGTTTCCTTCCTCGTCTTCTGTGGTTGGACAGATTATTAGATAGAGAAGCACAGTCCAATCATATGATTCCCTCTTCCCCGGTCTACGGCACAGGTGTGGATTCCCTTGTGGTGCACATGGCCAACCCCCCTCCTACATTCTATTATCCTGGCCCCTGGTCCTTTTTCGCGTCTGGATACGCCGTTTCACTCTTTGCGATGGTGAGACGCATTCATAGTGACACTGTTGTTGATTCATACCCTACACCCCCAGGCTCTGCTCTTGAACCGCATCCAGAACATTGTCGTGCCAAGTCGGCGTCCACTGCCACATCATATGCGGTCTACCCCCAACTCACGAAGCCGCTGGTCTCTCTTTCACCTGATCCTTCCCTCCATTTTCCCGTTAGATCTGTCATCCACCTACTCCAGAACAGTTCTTCGATTGCCAACCTTGTATTACATTCTCAAATCGCTTCTTCTCTGGTCAGTTTTGTTCTTGCAGGCCTCCGGCCATTTCCCTCCCTCCTCCTGGAAGCCGTTCCGGCTACTAGACGATTGGGCTTCCCACAAAGAAATGGATGAGATTTGCTGGTTTACATTTCGGGCCATATGCGGAGCATTATGCGTCGGTGCTTTGACCAGGGGGCTGGAAGGGGTTGGAGCCACAAATGCATCCCCGTTCAACCTGGTTCGTTCATCATTCCCATCCTGTCCGCATTCCGCCCTTTTATGAACACTTCTGCAGTTTGGCTACACCTTCATGCTGCACTTCTACTCTTCGCCTCTGACTCATCTGGTAAAGCCAGAAGGGCTGCCCTCCCGACCAGACGTGAACGTTATCTTTACCATTTTGATGCCCTTGCTTCAGGTAAGAGGCACCAGTGGGCAATAAAACGAGGCTGACATTGTCGCAGCTTTCCATGATCCACTTCATCGGGGCAAAGTCGAGCTGGTCTAATCAGCGGCTAGTCCCAACAACTATCTGCTCGGTGCTGACACTCATTCATTTCCACTTTGTTCATTGGTTTTCGCCATCTTCGTATCCATTGCTCAACTACTTGTCCTGCATCTTTGAATCATTGCTCCTCCTCGTCATTCTGGTCGCCTTTTCCCTCAACATACTCACGCAACTACTACTAGAAGGTTCCATCACTCGCCTTTTCATCGGGCATGCCGCTTCCCTCATGCCGAAATGGGACGAAGATTTTTCCATCGTACTACTCCGCCTCGGTGTCGCCAGCTTGGAGGCAACGAGCGTCGCAGGACTTGGCAACGAGGTCAGCGGCGTCTCTCTCACAGAACACTCAGAAACTGCGACGGACCATGTGCAATACGGCGAAGTCGAGATGAATTGTTCTGGTGTATCGTCCATTACGCATACAATTGAAAACCAAGAAGGTCGTCGCACCAGAAAGGAGGGCTTTGCCAACGAAATCCGGCGCGTCAAGGTTAGCTCTTCGCAAAGCGACCCTGTGGTGGATGCAACGTGGTTCACGGAGTTCAAGAGATTTGGTTGCGCGATTTCTAGGTTCGGGACCGGGTGTTACCGGATGGTGGGACGAATTTTGCGTGGTCAACCCGCTTTCCTTCGAACAGCGGTAGCTTCTGGCGGGCAGACTCAAAACCTTAGTTCTCAGTCGCTTACCGCCTCCCGAGAAGGCGAAGCTGGGACTTCCAATCCTGACCAACGTGATATATACGAACGTTTCCTCTCCGGAGAGGTGCTTAGCGACGATGAAGAAGACTTTTGCCCCTCAAGTAGCTCAGTTCATCGATACGACGACGATGACACGAGAAGTGACACCCCAGACGAGGAGGTTGACGCCCAGGGGCTGTTGAGTGAAATTTCTGCGGCTACGACATCATACGCCCCCGCACCGCCGCTGCTGCTTGCTCACATGATGGACACATCGCCATCGCCGCTAACGCGCCGAAGATATAGGAGCCTAGTCTCGCGTGAAGATGCCGCTTATTACGAGCAAAGGGAATTGGAAGCGAGTCTAATTGCCAAAGGAGGCAATGCGAGCCGAAGAGGCTCTTCAGCCAACGATTCCCGAAGAAATTGCGTGGTATGCACTGATAGAGAGCGGCAGATCATTTTCTGGCCCTGTCGGTGGGTCTCTGTGCTTTATACAGTCCTCAGCGCATAGGGTTGTCTTACCGGACAATATTTGTATGCCAGGTGTCTAGCACTGTGCGATGACTGCCGACAGAATCTTGCATCCCGCATCGAAGCATCGAAGCATACATGTCCATGTTGCCGTCAACCGTGAGTTCTTGGAAGCCTGGTTCTGGTGTCTCGAAATTAACGTTAACGATATAAATAGGGTAGAGGGCTTCTCCAGAATATATATTCCTTGATGAACATTGGACACCCGATCTGGTTACAGGCGTAGGTGCCATATAGCGTGTTGTTCGCTTCACCACTCATTTACATGGCATGGGAAGTTGCGGGCTAACGATGGTCGACTCCCGAAGTTACACCAAGCGATCCACTGGCAATCTAAGTTGCAGAGGCATCTTGAGAATTACCAGCCAGGCTACTCCCCATACAACTTTTACCTGCCTCCATACATCGATGACTTAAGCTCATTCCCGGATAACCTACCTTATCAGAATGCCTACCACCTTCACCTGCATCACATATGGACATAGCAGTAAGCCGTTCACAGCCTTTTTTTGGTGGAGTGCCATACCGTGCGCTGTTGTATTCTAAACGTTTGGTTACTGTAATATCATTGTCATATCGATCCGAAAGAAACTACGTCACGTGATGCCAAACCCAGCGATTTGTCTATTTGCGTCATCGACTACGAAAGCAGTGGGCGAAAGTGGCAGTCTACCTCTAGTTATTCTATGGAGTTCACTGAAGCATGGTATCAGTCTTAGTGCACTGGCAGTTGTTTCACCGCCAAAAAACAAACACCGGGATTTCAATCCATTCATATACTACTCGAGGCGCCCATTTACGAATGCTAGTACCTGTCTGTACTGTACAGTACACAATAGTCATATGAAAGGATTCGCATTAACGTGGAATACTTGAAGGGGTTATATGTGTGTTCCGGAAGTAGCCCGCCTCCGAGCATAGTCTAGTCCTTAGCCTACACGGGTACAAACTGACACACAGAAACACTGATAAGGGTTCATTCCGGTGAACCTCGTAACATCGTAGTGGGTAGCGAGTGGTTCTGTAATATCATTCCGGCTCTCGCCGCGCCATGCTCCACCAATGGCGGGGAGAAGGTCAACTGCTTGTGTCTCGTGAAGCTCGCTCAAGGATCCACTGGATCTTGCATGCACTTATCATACCCATTCCTAGTGAAGGCAGTCGGCGGTCCCAGGACGTTGTCTCCTGTAACAAAGCGCCGTCATTCGAAACAGTTAGGTGCGACCCGTCTTTCGATAAAGCCTCCGAATAGATCGAACCTCACGGGACACATCTTCCACCTGACTTGTGTTCATTCAACTCGTGTTCCTAAGCTCATCCCTTCACGAGGATACAAGGGACAAATTAGTCCTGAAACCTAATGAACGGAGATCCAAGCAGGACAGGGGTCAGCTTCACCTGGCCTACACTAGTCTGTGTATTTGGTCAGCCAGCTACGGAACTCATTAAGTTCTAACAGAACAATCCAAGCATGTAGCGGAATGAATCAAGCGCTAGTATCCATGCCCACCTATTGTACCAGTACCTTGGCTGAGACCTCCCTTCGAGTCCGCGGACATCTGTCTGGTGATATCGGACTTTGCGATTGTGCCTGCACATGCGCAACATTGAAATAGAAACAGAAGTAGTTGCCTCTACTTTTGGGGGGGATACGTGGAGTACCAAGAAAGGGTTAAGTCAGATCAGATCATGGGCCCGCGGCCGCGGAGACAATCGCACAGGGGTTAAGGTTGCAACAACAGAACGATGTCATTGCTACATTTACACACCAGGTGTCGACACAGTACTTTCTCAACTGCCTCACGTCAAAGATATAGTACTAAGTTCGAGTGCGGGCGAACGCACCTTCCTAGGTGATGATTGCAGAAGATGATTTTGACAAGTCAGAAGGCAGCCAATTTCCGGATTCTACCGCTGTCTTCACATTGCCATTCCGCGACCTTGTTGGGGTCGTGTTCTGCGTTCTACGCCGCCGCCCCTTAATTGCAGAGTTAAGCTCTAGGCAAGGATGAGAGAGGCTATTCCAGAAACAGGGGCCTTCTTTCCCTCGCACACTGTTTTCACGAGCAAAAAGCTGTAATTGGGGCCCTGGATTCGAAGATGAGCACGGAGATTTGGATGGATACTACTCACAACGTATCACAAGACCACTAAAGACCGTCGCAAGGACCTTCAACACATGCCAAAAACTACACTTACACGTTTGTGCGTATTGCCTCCGATAGCCTGAGCTGCTATCATGTGTACTGGGGCTGTACTCGTAGGCGTCGTTGCGTTCCGATGCGGGTCACACCGTCACGCCGCCACGAACCAAAGTGAAGAAAGAACCCCCCCCCAGTCACCCTTGTTTTTTCCGTCTCCGACTCTGGATCGTTAGCCCCCAGGCACCCTTGTGCTCTTCCGAGTGTTGCGTTTGTTTTCGATGGCCAGTGCAAGCACGAGCACGCAGGCACCGGCTCAGGCCGGCAAGAGCACGCAGCCTCTCGTCGCCCAGGGTGACTGGACCAAAAATCTCGTTCAACTCGCGAAGACGGCAGAACTCAAGTAAGTCTGGGTCCCGAAGGGAAGATACGTGTCTACGCGCGCATGCCGGTCAAACACTTAACGTCGGAGTGTGCCGCCAAAGCGGGGGGCTGTGGTTATTTTGGCCACATCTCTCCCATGCACCTCTCAATAGTCGTATTTGGACGACGAACTGACCGTCGCCACTGTACAGGAAATATGCCCTCACGCTACAGCTGCAGAGTGCGCACATACTGTCGGCTCACGCCACGTTAGAGCAGAAATTGCGATCAATACAGGATCTCAAAGAGCAGAAGAACAAGTAGGTTGTGGTTGTGGGTCGTGTTCTCGATCTCCGAAAGCTAACAACCCCTTACTTCCGCCGTGTGTTTGGTTCTTGTCCTGCCTTCCCATTTGATGTATCACAGGCTTGACAGCGAGCGAGCACGGTTACTGAATTGCCTGAGAGAGGTGAGTTTCGCTTTCTTACGTTACACCCCACGTTTGGGGCTAGAGTCCGTTTACTATCCATGTAAAGATTGTCGAGGTCTGACAACACGTTACATTTACCAGGTGAACGAGGATCGTGACAAGGTATGCGGCGCTCCGCCCGTCGACAACCCCCCAGTTGGGGATCTCACTGCTGACGGCTGCCCTGCGAGTAGACAGACATGATGGAGGCTCAGCTCAACAATGAGTACGTTCCCACACCCCGTGGCCAAAAGGCCATTATAGTGTGTCTCTGACCCTGGGCTCGAGGTGTGCCGAGCTCCGGGCACGCATACAACAGATTACGGAAGGCGAGTACGCCACAGCAAAACGTGATGTGGATGCACTTCGTGCAGAGCTCGGGCAGCCCCCACTGCCCAGCCTGCAGGCCACGCTCGAAGAAAAGTCACAGCAGTACGTCCGCTTGGCCCTCGCTGTGGGGCACCTCTTCGTCAAGTCGTGGTACGCTAACGGTCCGTCCCTGGTTAACAGGTATCTGCAAGAGCGCCGCCTTGGTGCTGAGCAGAACAACAAGCGCGCGGTGGATGAAGTGATGCTGGATGGCACACCTGCGACAAGTGCGAAGCGCCCGCGCGGGCGACCGAAAGGGAGCAAAAACCGGGGCAGTAAGCTACCTGGGGGCGGCGGGCAAGCGCCCGAAGCTGTCCCGGTGTAGATGCGGCGGGCGGCGACAGCATTTTAGCGACATGAGGCTATGTCTAGGAAGCTGGGAACCCGGGGCCTCGACGTTATCTCTACGTGAATGGCCCGATTACAGCTACCTGTGGTGCCTCGGCGGAGAGCCGACTTTCGAAGCGAGCGATTTCTGCCAAAAGTCTAGTATTATTTATCGCTACTTTTTCTCCTTTATGTATGTTGTATTCGTAATTTTCTATTCGGTCGCTCCTCGAAGGGTTTAGCGTCACACCGAGAAGTTGGTCATCATAATGCAAAGCAGTTCAGTGTTTGACAACCCTTGGCAACATCATTTGTCAGCATTCGCATCACTATCGCTACGCAGCTGAGCCTGCGAACGAATGGGTAATAAGAGATTAACAATCAATAACGGATGTGGATTCCACGCCTGAGTCTTTGAGGTGATTGATACGATGCTTTGTCATCACAAATCATGTTCGGATAAGAGAAGGGAATGGGCGACGCGCCTGACGAATGAGGCGTTCCTTACATTGCCAGATCGGGGGAAGACGTGAGAGGCCATTACAATTATAATTGTAATTGGAAATGGAACACAGTAAACTGCGCATAACTGCGCTGGGGTGATAGCATGGTCCTGCTGCGTGGAATCAGCATGGAGTGATAAGGGGCAGGGCCGAAGTCCGGAATATACGTGGGTTCGTGGCAAGGGGGATTTGTGAGAAATGAAATGAGAGGATGATTAGTGGATCGGCCTCGGCTTTGTCGTGTCATGTTGGATGAGACAAGTACTATGACTCGCGGAGTTTCCTAAACGGTACTGCGAAGCCAAGACGGGCCCTGCCGGGTCGGAGGCACGGGACCAACGGGGCCGATCTACAAGGCGAATCTGTGTCTGTGGCAGAGCCGGCGGCCATCGTCAGCACTCGCAGCTCACACTATTCCGTTCCGAACACTACGCGAGTCAGACGGCCCTTAATAAGATCTACACTGCACTCACACACCATTCCACTTGTGATATGATATATAATACACGCCTAATTCCATGTCCTCCCCCTCAGCAGCGCCTTCCTATCCTCTCCTCCACTTCTCCTCTTGGCTTCTACACGTTTCTACATCCCTAGCCAACAATGACTTACTCACCAATCCACAAAGCCAGTCTTGTAGAGTCCTCTACACATTCACAATCTCTCCTCGACCTCGTCGACCAAAAGCTGTCTCGTCCCATCATCGGTGAGTCTGTTTCATTTACGTTACTACTCCAGCTTCCTAAACCCAGCCCCAGAGTACCTTATCGACTCGGTCGTCGAGACCGTCGACTTTGCGTTGGGCCGACCTTCTCATTCAGGTCGTGGCCGTGCCCCCTCAAGGCGCTCTGAAGGATCTACTTTCACTATCTTGGTCAACAACGTCCTCACCCGGGCCGAAGTAGAAGTGCCCGTCATCCTGACTACCCTCGTCTATCTCAACAGGGCGAAGCCCCATCTTCACATTGCCCTCGAAGAGTGGGCCAATGAACGTGTTTTCCTTGGCGCCCTCATCGTGGCCAGCAAAGTAGGCATCCTTACATCCCTGTTTGGAAATCGATCCTGACTTGACGCCCTCTCATAGTACTTGAACGACTCGTCGCTCAAAAACGTACACTGGGCAATCTGCACCGGTGTATTTGGCAAGCGCGATGTCGGCCGGATCGAGCGCGAATTTCTCGACGTCCTCGATTTCGATTTGAGCATAAGCGAAGACGATGTGATGGCACACCACGATGCCATCATGTCCCTTGTCTCCCCTACTCGCCATTACTCGCACACTATCCCCAACACGCCGGTTCCTCAATTGAGTTACTCTTCTGGCTCTCCCTCCTCTACCGAAGCATCGTTCTCTCCCCCAACCCCATCTACTCACCACGAGGTCTCCATGGCTGTGGACCCTCGCTTAAAGGCCGAGCAACACCGCCCCCAAATACACCAAGAGACTTACCCTGTTGCCCCTGTGCCTGCTCACGTCCCTCAGCTACGGCACGAAAAGAAACATTCGCACAGCTCTACGTTTCGCATCCTTCGGTCTCTCCCATTCCCACGAGCGTTTTCTCACTCGTCATCGTCATCTTCATCATCATCAAATAGCGAGTTACCGTTACATGCGTCTTCGCAGGGTGTTGCACAGCAAGGGCGGTGTCAACTGCTTCCGCCATTCGCGGCCCAACCATCGGCGCAGGTTTACGCTTAGATTTGGAAATATTACTCTTTTTTTTTGCTTTATCTTCTCATCATGCTCCACGCACACTAATCCCACAACACGCATCCGTTCGCTTTTTCTCATACACTTTCTCGCTTTTGCTCGCACATGCGCATTCAGTCGGCTATGTAATGCACTTTCTCACATGTTGTTGCCCAGATTCCAATCTTGTACTCATCGGATTCGTGATTACAGTAATAATGCAGAGTGGTACGATGACGAAGCATGATTCATCGATGAGTGATGGCACCGGCACCTTCGCCGGCTTCGATCGGTATCAGTGGAGCCGATGACTCGTGAGTGAATGTGAACTATGCATCCGAGCATTGTCAGCATCATTACAAACACACATCCACTTCGGCTCTCCCGACTCGACCCTATCTCCACCCGCACACCCGCCTCGTCATCAACATCCACAATACAGTAATGAGCATCATCCGTCCTTTTCGCGCAGACGATCTTTTCAAATTTAACAATATGTGCGTTCCACAATACACCATACAATTAATTCTTACCCCGCCACAATACAATATATCCAGCAACCTCGATATTTGGACCGAGACGGTGCGCCCATCTCATAATAAAAAATACACCGCACCCAATCTCTCCGAGTTTCCCCATATTTACGCGCGTACAGTATGGCCTCGGCTTTTATTTCAATTACCTCTCGCGTTGGCCTGACATGTGCTGTACCGCCCAACACCCCAACGGCCGGCTCATGGGATATGGCACGTACACACACACTTTTCTGCGCAGAAACCACCCCATCTGACCTTGACCCACCTCATTTTCCGTCGCGCCATCGAAATCGAAAAGTCATCGGCAAGGCCGAGGGTGCCCCCAATGACTTTCACGGCCATGTCACCGCTCTGACCGTCGCCCCCGAATACCGGCGCCTCTCGCTCGCACGCACGCTCATGAGCTTCCTGGAGACCGCGTCCGATGACGTATACGGCGGGTTTTTCGTCGACCTCTATGTCCGCTGTACAAACGCGATTGCTATTGAACTCTACGAAGGCCTCGGCTACAGTGTCTACCGGCGAGTACGTGAATACTATGGAAGCCTCGGACTTGGCCCGGGTGGCAAGGATGAAGAAGACGCTTTCGGTAGGTTCCATGAGCTCGAGCCGGTCACTCGCCTTCTAACCGCTCCCGATAATAGATATGCGTAAACCTTTGTCCAGAGATCCGCACAGACGTACCGTACGACCGAATGGGCGTGATATGATCGTTAGCGCACATGATGTTTCCTAGCTTTGCGCTTGACATCTTTGCGCCGTGCATATCAGTTCCGGCTTTCTACTGCTCTGTGTACCGTACCTATCAGAGTCTTAAAACATAAAACTTCGGAAACTTCGGAAACGTCATTCCGCTCCGCTTCGTCAGCTTGAATCGGTTATATTGAGAGCAATGGTGGCTCATCAGGATCAGGCACCTGCATGAGCTGCGCTAGTTCTTCATCATAAAACTTTACCAATGCTTCTTTGTCTGCGCAAAACGCCTGTAATTTAATCCGTAGCTCTTCCGCACCCGCCGCCGGGCGCAGCGCTCGGCCGACGCCTACCGGACTGGCTCCGACACGACCGGATCCCATCAGACGGTTCGTGAGAAAGAGGAACCCCTGAGCGCCTCCGAGGACCTGTGCGAATGCCACGCCGGAGCGGTGGACGAACTGCGAGTACGCAAATGGTGCGCGGCGATACGAATACACCGCGTCGACGTGCGCAGGGTACGAATTCGTCGCCTCGATGTCGAGCACGAATCCAAACCGCCGCAGCAGCGCGTACTCAAAGTAACGCGCGGCTTCGCCCTGCCGGTGCTCCGGCACGCGCTTCTCGATGTCCAGCACGATCGGGGGTTGCACCGCGAGCCGCACGGGGAAACACGATTGGAATGGATTGCGATCCGCGATGTCGCTGATTTGCGTCACGTACGCCTCGACGAGCGTCAGTCCATAACGCTCGATCGTGCGGGTCCACATCCTCAGCATGTCTTCGATGCACCGTGCCGCGGTGCCGATCCAATGTAGCTCGAAGTGAAAGATGGTGGCCGGGTTGTGAACCAGATCGTGATGCAGTATCACCATTTCTGCCTGATCGCTTTTCTGTCCGAGTATGGAAGCGTAGTAAGCAAGACGTGTGCCTGATAGATGGCCTTGGCCGGATCGCAGCAACCTACCTTGTTGGGGTCCGTGTCGATGACCATGCTCTGACTTAAGAGGATCTGTTTGTTTGGCTTTTTGATGTTGGCTTTTGGAAGGCTGGATGGATAATGCCCCGATCGGGACACCTCGTCCGCCATCTGCGCCTGCGTCGATGATGGTCTGGAGCGAAACCAGCCTCCCTTTGGCGTGGACACGGTCGCGAACTCTCCCTTGAGCCGGTAAAAATAGTGCCTATCAAAACAAGGGTGATCAGCGTTCGCGATGACCGGTCCGAAAAGGAAGGTGCGAGTGCGGATTTGTCTACATGTGGGGATGGTGGCACTTACCCATCAAAGAATCCAAGCCGGCTCCTGCAATGTTCAAACAAACCCTGCTCCAGCAGCTTGACACCCCATTCCGTAGCCTGATCTCGCGTCGACACGTCCCGGAACTCCCGAACGAGCCAGTTGACAAATTCGAATCCGAGAAATGAGTCGGGGAATTTCTGCCGTTGCCATCGGTGCTCTTTGATCGGCACGCCGTCCTCCTCGCGCATCGCCTTTGCGATGGCCGCCGGGCTCATGTCCGTAATGTCGCGCTCGCTCTTCATCTTCTTCTTGAGTGGCCCCGCTGCGTGTATCTCGTCGAGGCGTGCCATGAGGTGGTCATCAAGTACCATCGCCGCAGGCCCTACATCCGTCACAAGCAGGCGGACGGACGGCGCCGGCCCAGCTGCACGTTCCTCCGGGGGCTGCCAACGCACGCGTGAGAACATTTCCGTGAGTTTCTCGATTCCGAATATGCGGATCTCCTCTTCGTTAAGTCGGTCGGCCCCCCCCATGCCGCCGATACTGCCGGTGTATGTCGGAGGCTCCAAGGTCGGTATAATAACGAAGCGTGTCCGCCAGTATCGTAATGATTCGTTAAATTGCTGTTCGTATCCAGCAACCAACATATCCAATCTGCAACCCCCATCAGCGAGGCGCGGTCAGAAGATGCTACACAGGAATGCGAGCGGCGCCGGCTCACCTATTCCAGCCATAGTTCTCCAAGCCGTGATATGCAAAGGACAGGCTCAACTCCGTATACCCGGCACCCAGCTTCGTCCAGATAAGACATTTGTACCGCAAGGGAGGCGTCGGCGGCATCCGTCGCACATATCGTCGCACTTGAATTGCCTCGCCTGTATACGCGAGGCGGTGTATCTCATTGCTCATGCTCAGGTAGACAGGTTCGGCCTGTGCGCGCAACGCTTCTGCGGCGCCACTCGGTCGTGGGGTTGCGTCCTCGTCGGATACGTACGACTTGGTCCGCCGCAGGGCGCGCGGTTCTGGGTCCAGGTCGTAGTCTGGCGAGTTGGCGGGCCGTAGGACGATCTGGAATCCCTGTGCGAGCCGCAGTGCGATCATGCCTCGCATGACGACAAGCGCCCATGCGCGACGGACTTCATCCGGGTTTTGGGACTGCACAGTGGGTGGGCGCACGAGGAACGAACGCGTCTCGGGCGGATCCACGACAAAGTCGTAAGAGAAAACGTCGTACGATGTTTCAAGCTCGGATGTGCTCGGAAACTCCTCTGTCGTCAGCGGCAGACAACCTGGGGTCACCATGGACTTCCATTTGATGTCATGCTTGAAGGTAGGCTGCGGAAACATGTGCTGCCACCGTCGGGCAAGAGACGAATCGTTATACGAGACGGGAATTTGCGGACCTGATGGGGTTGGTCGGACAGATGGTGATGACGAAGTGAGAAGATATGTGCTGCTCCCAGGCACGATACTACGTCTTCTTTCGAACAGGATATCATCGCGGGGAGGAGTGTTCATAGGTGACTGGGAATGTTTAGTAAGAGAGCCATGGACTAAAGCTCCCGTGTCTTCGAACGCTTTTGAACGCCTCGAGCTTGTGACGCCCTTGATTGGCATGGGGCGAGGCGAGGATGACATGTCTGTCGCCGGAGTAAGCGGGCTTGTGGTGTGAGACTGAGGTGGATGTGCGTGCGCTTTCTTATCTGTCACGGCAAGGGGAGTGGACAACATATCCTTGCTTGATCGGTGTGCACTCCGAATGGGTGTCGATTCACCTGACGCGGAGATGGGGGATGTCTCAGCCTGGCTAGGCCCGCTGCGGAAGGGATTGAATAGCCACGAAGGGGCAAACTTCGAGCGCAGCAGGGCAGAGCCCCCCTGAGGGCTACGATTACCCTGCGCGGACGAAGTCGACGTCCCGGAACGAACAGAGCGAACAGAACGAATGGAAGCTTGAGAAGGGGATGTACTCAGATCACCCGCAGAGGCAGGAGGCAGTGAGGCCGCCAGAAGCCGTTTCTCGTCCTTGGGGGCTGGTAATGTGACCTCTTCAGTGGGACGCGGGCTTTCTTCTATTCGATGGATTTTGCTAGAAGGGTGAGAAGTGCGATGTTGAGTAGGGGTACGCTTGTCCACGATTCTGGTGGATGTTGGCATTGGAGCCGCACCGGCAATGGACACGCCCGAGGTGCGGTTGCTACTGAGAGGCTTCACTTCGTGATCCTTGAATTCGAATATATCCGTGTCAAACTTGTCTGCCTCACGCTTGGCCGCCACAAACGCCTCGAAACTGACTTCACGCGCAGGGTCGAGAAGAGATGCATATTGTTCCGGAAGATAGGGAACTTCGATGCTGGACAATACATCGTGGTCAAGTAGGCCAAGCATTTGAATCTCGTGCATCTTTGCGCGCGCAACGAATCTATGGGACATTTGTTAGAAAGGCGATTCCTCGACAGAGATGCTAATATGTACCTGTCCTCTCGCAAAGGTAAATCCATCTGCTTATCCCAAAAGCTTATGCCAACCCAGAAAGGTTCCCACCAGAAAGTTCTCTTCTCGCGGCCAACACAGTCCGCAGGGCCATCATCCCCGCCCCAGAGAGGATCTAATGCCCGAGAGCCATAGCGACCGAGTTTATCGACCCTGAAAAGCTCTGGCTCGATACCACGGAAAGAGAAAATAGGGCTGCGATGCAGTGGTGGCTTTGCCAGGGATACGAGATCAATTCCGAATCCTTGATCCAGCATACGTGTTGTAGTAAGTCGCAATAGCTGCTTAGAGACACGATAATAACCCGTCCCAGGAGTAATGATAATGGTAGACGACCCTGTCAAAGAGAGTGAGCGGTCGATGTAGTGGGTTTCGGTTGGATTCAGAGCCATGTTCAACGCTTCCAGAAGAGGGCCATCATGCGCAAACGAAAGTTGCCCTACGAGACGCGCTTCCTGTAATGTTTCTTTATGCGAGGTTGACCGCGTTCGGTGATGGTGATATGTCAGGAGAATGTCTCGCTGAAAGGCCCAGAAAGAATCCTTTAGACTAACAAGCGTGGACTGCCAGTCGTATAAGACCTCCAAGTCTGTGATGACCTTGTAAAAGTCCTTGTGCCACCTGCTATCCTCGTCTTGAAGTAATGGACCTTCCGCATAATCGACCTCGGTACGATCATAGAATACACGTGATATGAGGACAATGGTGACAGTGTGATTGGTGCCTGCCTCTTTCCATCTGGTGAACAATTCAGGGAGGAAGGAGTGGACGATTTTCTCGTTGAAACGTTCCCCGTCCCCGGAAAACTCCCAGAGCTCACGACAAACCTGAATGAAGATCATGACCTTTGCCGACAGAGAACGATAGATGGCCTTTGTAGTTGCCGTCACGAGTCCACTGGAGACCTGCAAGGGATGAGAAAATCATCAAGTGATGGGAATGGTCAACACCGTACCTTCTGCCCATCAGCGTAGATTGAGTCCACTTTGGCTGCAACTGAACCTATAAAGGTGATTTCTTGGCCTAGGTAGACGCAATGGCCGGAAAGTTGTTCGCTCAGTCTCCACATGTCATTCCTTCCCAGATACTGATCTTGAAAAATGAGTTCTATGTAGTCAGCTTGGCAGTCAGCCTTGTCAACCTGCCCCGCCCAATGAATAGTCCGTGGAGATTTTGATACACAGGCTAGACATTACTTTGGTCACCGTGACCTCGGTATTATTTCGTATATTGAAAGCTTCAGCGACTGCCTTTGGAAGTGAGATCTGTAACGGCGTTATGTTGTTATTAGCCAACGAGTTGGTAGCTGACACCTACCTGCAGCTGCGGGCGTATTGAGGGATCTTCATTGGGGACAAGAAAGAGGAAACCTGATTTATCATGAAGCTGAGAGATAGTCACGCGTAGCAGGTCGCCTGCTGCGACGCCGGGGAGATAGGCGTGATTAAGTATGACGCTGCCTGAATCCCCTGCGCCATGAACCCAAGCCGTGAGGACATTAGACGCCCCAAGTTCTAGCGGTGGGGGAGGAGGGTTTTTGTAAGCCGACTGGGCTGTGTTTGAACGTCGACGACCGTACTGCGATTCAGAGCGTGAAATTGACATGTAAACACAAAAGTGACCCAATTCCTCGACTTGGTGTGGTCGATCGCCGGTCAGAGCTACAGTAGTGGCGCCTAAAAAATGACGGACCCGGAAAAAGAAGGCGCGGCAATCAAATGATGTGAGGACGTGCCAGTGCCATGTTACAGCCGTTGCCTTGGCTCAGGTGAGGACAGTTACGACTCGGATGTAATATCATATCAACGCTTGACGGGCGGTGATTAGTGTGTACAACTTAGTTCTCATCCCCTTTCTACATGTCTCGCGCTACTCGACCCCTACCTCCTCTCCCTCAACCGAACGCATTCACCCAATCCCCCTCTCTCGATGTTGCAGAGTCGTCGTCCTCGGGGTTTTCAACCCCTTCCTTACCTGATGACTGTCAAACTTCAGCAACTGTCAGTGTCAAATTTGCCCCTCTTCCTAAGATAGGGCCCAGAGAACGCAAGGCATCAAACCATCCACTCGGCATCGCTGCACGATCACGGATACTTCAGCAGAGAAGGGATGCTGCTCAAATGCAGTACTATCGACAGCCAGGGATATATTCAGATCTCGAAGATCCCTCCCAGGGGTTTATCCCACGCGAAGTGGAGGAAGAAGATCCACTTGAGGTCCTTGGAAGATTAATTGCTGACAAGAGTAAATCACTGTGGAGGCGAGCTACCTCAAAAGCGAGCACAAAGCAGTCAAACAAGGTCAAGGATGGGACCCGGGGTGTCGTTAACGAGACCATCGCACAGGAAGAAAAAAAGCATACGGCTATTAAATCGCAGCCGGCACGTCGCGAAGGGGTACCACCCATACCATCATCATCGACTCCTGTCAACGAAACGAACGAAATCTCCAAAAACAAGAGTGGCGGTACGACTAAGCGTGGAGGAGCTATTGGGTCGGGCAGTGTTTGAAGCCAAGGGGGTGCGTCTTACAGTACTACCAGTTGTCCTATTTGCGTATTCGAGGCTCAGGTCAGGACAACGTCATGGATTTATACCCTTTTATTCGTTAATCAGCCTTTTTATGTGCTCAGCTGTTGTGCATTGTCCCACGCTGAGGTGTATTTCTGTGTTCTTACATGCTACGCTACGTTTTCACAGGTTAATCATAAAGAACGCCGGTCGTCGATACCATATTGGGTAGTTATTGCATGCGCTGTGAGCGGGTTGTGCAAACTGCCATGCGGCATTGGCCCTTTTAACTGCCTATTGTGATCCCGGAAAGGCACTCATGGGCGTAGCGCCAAGGGCACGGTGACAGGCAGTAGCTAGCCCGTGGGGGACTATACTCTATAAGGTGCCCCTGATTGGCTGATAGCTTGGATGGACCCCGACTGGGCCCTGTGCACTCTGACATTGACATCGAATCGACAACATCAACACCGCCACCGCCCTTTCTTTTCTCTCCTTTCTTCCCTTCTCCATTATATTTTCTTTGTATTCCATTAGCTTACCTTTTCTTCTCGACTAATCGGGGACAGTTTCCGGTCTCTGTACAGATTGGTAGCTCTCTGACCAGCTTCTCCGGATCACACCTTATGGCTGTCTGCATTCCGTCTCCTACTCTGACATTGTTTTCGACCGTGATCTCGACGACTGTTATCACCACTTTCTCTACTGTCGTGCAGACTCAACCAGCCACGACCTCTACCTTCGTCATTACCTCATGCCTTTCCGATGTGGCAGCAGTCTGTGCCTCGTCAACTGTGATAACCGGAACGACTGTGATACCAGGTACGTGCCTGGAAAAATCTGGTTCAAGTCGGGCATCTTTTCTTCGGACTCTCCGTCTTGCGTTCGTTTTCTGTTTATCCAAGATTTGTCGTATTGATGTACACACAGGCGGACTCACAACAGTATCGGTCCCTGTAATCGTTACGAACATCATTACTGAGGTCAATCCGACTGCGACACTCTTCGCCAGTTGTTCTTTTTCGTCAATCCCTAGCAACACCAGAACTCCGGGGCAGAGTCCTTCCCAGTCAATGACCACACCGTCATCCACACCGACGACACTCTCGGTAACGACTACCCCCTCACCTATCGTAGTGACCCAAAAGGAATCGTCGACGCTCTACAATGGCGCGGTCACCGTGGTCACGGTCACCTCAACGTCGAGTCTACCTCCTAGCGTTGTGCTTGTTCCTACTGCAGTTGCGGCCTCGCAGGCCTCAGCCTCAACCTCTGCCTCAAACTCTTCAAGTGACGCTGCTCCCATTGCGGGTGGTGCGGTTGGGGGTTTCTTTATCCTAGTAGGTGTCGTAGCCGCAGTTTGGTTTATTTTGTGAGCCCTTGCCGCCCTCTCCCCAGACCAGTCGCTTATATAGGTACTGTATCTTCTAGGAGAAAATGTCGCAAGTCTGGGGATCGGGAGGAGGAGGACATCGTGTTCCCTTACCCCGTGACTCGTGATCGAGACCAGACTCGACGCCTGGACTTGACACACGAGCCTAAGCCATATGTGTACGGCCTCGTGGGAAGCACAATGGCCGAGGAGGTCGTGACACCTCGGAATTCACCTCCACCGACTAGCCACTCACGCACCGCCAATGACGGGCGGCCTGATCCAGCCAACGCCCTAATCGATGCATCTCACTCGGGACGGATGACAGCCGTGACATCGGCCTCCGGTGGTGTAGCTTCAAGTTACAGTGCTCAGAGCAGACGTGGCGAAGTTGGGCGCCAGGCTTCGCACATCTCGGCCAGTCAATTGCCTCCAGGCGCAGCACCCCCACTGGACCATTTCAGCCGTTCTGGTGGTCGCAGCGGGTCGGGCACCACCCCTGGCCCCAGTTGGCTTCCCCTTCAGACCCTCAACTCCCCCTTACCGCCCGCGCCAATACGGTCCAGTCCTGGAGTGGTGCCCAGTTCCAACACCACCAAGGCACTCCCTGCAGCACCCGAGCGTGACAGTCAGCTGGGGCGAACAGAGAAAAAGCCTACACGGGATCCCTCCTCGTCCGGCGACGATGTGTTCACCCATACTGATTGGGGCCTCCTTCAAGCCCCTGACCGCGGTCCTGGAGGACCAGGCTCTGGAAGCAAACACTCAGCCCGGCCCCAAGTAACAACCCCTGACGTGATCGACGCGCCTCCCGCATACGTGGCTTAAGTATGTTGGGGAGAAGGCAATTGTCAGATGGATGTATCTATGGGGGGTGACATCCTTAACTCCATGTCATTCCACTCGACCTCCAGAGGGTAGTTTACATTCCGCATTGGCAGCCCCAACGGGCTATATCGCCGCACGCTTCACAGCCTTGGGTTGCTCCCGAGTCCGTTTAGGGTTTCGGTTCTCACGTGCCGCCGCCTTGTGCTCTCACCTTTATTCTGTATTCAAGTGTCCTCACGACTGTAGTGTCCTTCTATTGCATTTTTGCCATGCCCTGCATTCCAAGAACCCATCAACTTCTATTTATCTACCGTACATCTTTTTTTTTCTGGCATCAATGGATAATCCAAGGACAAGGACAGCGTTGGCCGCGGTATTAACCTGTTAACATAGCACTTACTTCGCTCGCATGGAGATGTTCAATGAGTATTATTAGTCAGTTTATTGTCGCGCCGAGAAGCTTGTTTTTTTTATGCAGCGGCCAGCCTGTGTTTGTTTGAACAATGAAGGATTGAATCGAGTCGCGTGTTCTTTGCCCGAGCGGCCCGCTCTAAAACAATGAGGTAAAGCGCCTTTTTATCCTAGTGCCAAGATGTCTCACAATGTGAAAAAACAAACAATAGCTATCTCTTCGTGCTTTAAGACACCCTTTGCCCTTGGCTGGCCCATCGCCGGTTTCCCTTCCACATATTCTCGCTCTTTGTCTCTAATCTCTTTGTGCCGACATTCTTTCAGACACGGTGCTGGAACACCATACATCTTACCGAAAGCGCTTGCTCGTTATTCATACTTTCGTTTTTTTTTTTTACGCCGTAAAAAATGTCTTCTCGTTCTTGTGCGTCTTGCCTCGTGTAAATGCCCGACTCTCATTGACATCAGTATCTTCCTCAGGCATTTTTTATGGTCTCAATGCCGTCCGGGCACTGAGCATCGTCGCGTTACTGCTTGCTTTCTCGGGCAATATTATCGTCGTGGTATCAGATATCCAGGCCGTGAACAAGTCTCAACACGACCCGAATTCCGATGACGGGACCTGCGGCTACATAGGGTGCGCATTTTCCTCTGGTGTCTGATATGCGGTCATCTTGACTCGGACGTGCCTTACTTTAGACGTAGCACCGTCCCCAATCAGCCCGCGGGTGTCTTCTGGGCCGTCGTACACCGTCTTTTTATCACCTTGCAGCTCTTCTTCCTCCTCTTGTCCGAGGTCTCATGGCCAATGGCCTTCTTCGACCACTTTTTCCCGGTACTCGGCACACAGTTCGGCCTCGGCGCACTTGGAGTATTCCAGGGACTGTACGTTTTTTTTTTTGGTTTCTTGCGTTGCTTATTGGAGCTTGAACGAACGGCTATAGAATTGGCGCCACAATTCTTTCCCATCACATTGATAAGTTCACCCTTGTCTCCGCATTTTTCCTTTTCTCGGTGGGCTGCTTGAATATGGCGCTCGGCCTTATCTTCCGAGAAAAGGCGAAGTCCATGCGCAGCATCCGCGCCTGGAGGAAGGAGGAGGACCCCGGTGCCCTCCCCATGCACACGGGAGATATCCCTACCCCAACATTCCACCCCTCCCTTTTCGATGGAAATGCGGCCGATTCTGATTCTTCTGACCACGGCGATAAAGTGAATCGGTTAGGCTTTGGTAGACAAGGCGAGAGACAAGCAGGCCTGAAAGGTACGCATGGGTGCCTTCTTCGGGCCAGAGGATGGTCCTTAACCGTGTTTCGCAGGATTCATGATCACAAAACCGACGGAAACGGCCGCACGCTACGGGGCTCGACCAGCCACTCTTGGTAGCCTTTTAACCATCGTCGAGCCCCAAACCCCTCAGCCCGAGAACCCGGGCACACCCAAGTTCCGCTCTAGTCCCACTGCAATTTAGTTTTGCCACACGCTCTGAAGTCACTTGGGCAGCGTATCGAACATCATTCATAGCTGTACGTCTACACTGCTGGACTCGCAAACATTGGGACTTTTGTGGCGGCTGACCTGGATCTGTATCACTAACGCTCCTCGACCTTCACTAAAATGTCCACTCGCTGGCCGATTGGGTTGCTACTACAGCGCCGTTAATGGGGTTTTAACGATCTCTGATGTAGTACTAAATGTTGTATAATAATAATATCAATATCTATCCATGGTATGATACGGCGTCTAATGATCAGGTTTCACTTGGTCACGTTTCATTTCGTGCATGATAGTGTTCAGGTCGTGAACTAGCCGCGTAAGGGAAATGCTAACCAGATTGAATTTGGCAGAGATACACCAAGCTGACGGCCCTATGCGTGAAGATATGGACTATAAAGGCATCGCTTGATTGAAACGACAACAAGCCAAGCGCGTCTTTGTCCTCATGGCGTCGGAGAGGCGTCGATAAGGGTCCGCGGCGGTACTTCGGCTGGGGTATTCAGCATCGAGCGCATGACTGCCAGTTAGTAGTCTGAGTCTGACAGCTCCATGTCGGACTCCCCGTCGTTCTGCACGTCATCTGCTTCAGCAGCCGGAACGAGGGGTGGTAAAGGTGGCAAAGGTGGAGGTGGGGCGATAGGAGGATGAGGAACATGCTGGGGAATATTTCCTGTATCATGCGGGCCACGAAGCTCTCGCATTTGAGAGCTATGTGATATGCTCTCCCAAAGTAGATGACGGTCACTTGTAAAAGTGGAAGATGTCGTGGGTAAGATGGGTGGTAGACGTGTGCCGTTATATATTGGAAGAAGATCACTGGAGAAATAAGTTGATGGATACGAAGCCCAACGACGACCAAGTTCGACTTCAACTTGCTCTGCCCGATCAGCCCGCATTACGGGACTGTATCGGAAATTTTGCGATCTGTCGGTTTCTTCATGACTAGAACTATTATGGAAGAGTTGCACTCCCATGTCAAGTAATTCGACGCCGTCATCACCAAAGATAGCCAAGGAGTGGTCACGGCCTCCGAGATCAAGGGGCTCTGCGAATAGACCGTCGATCCGGCGATAAACTTGTTCGCGGGGATCCTCCTCGCTAAACCACCCTCTCGGGTATCCCCAATCTGCCATGTTCTTGAGCCAAGGTAACTTGGATCCCACATCGTCGTCATCAAGACCAAGCGCCTCGCGTAACACGGACCCGCGGACCTGACCGGGCTCAAAGCTTCCAAGCCACTGGTGTCGTTGGTTTGTGAATTCGGCGGCGGCGGAAATTGTCATTGGTTCAGTGGATCGGGCGGGTTTGAAGAAATTGTACATTTGACGCGAAAGTGTAATAAGCTCCGTATTATGAGGAACAAGGCAGGAGGAAACGGTGTGATAGGCAGATCCACAATTGAAGCAGTGGCTGACACCTCCATCCAACGATGGTTCATCCCCGTCATCGGCACCGAGAACGTTGGCTGTGTATCGCTCGTAAAGCGGAGGGGATAAAATGTAGGGATAGGAATAGTTGTTGTGGTAGCCCTGCTTGTCACTAAAAAGCAGGCATTCCGTCACGGCTGTTCTTTGGCACTCTCCTGGGTCCTGCACGAGGTTTGCCATAAATCCAGGGCATGGATCACGGTCTGTGCGTCCCAGCGACCTTTCGCAACTTCTTTGCCCTCGATGTGGAGGGCGGGGATCCAACAAGCATACTTCTTCCTCCAGCGTTCCTGCCCCGGATCGTGGATATTGACAACGTCAAGTTCAAAATTGCGCTGTAAATGAGAGACAACCCATATGTAAGTTAGTGTGTGCCGGCCACCGAGGCTTTGTTGCTTACTGTTTGCTTGACCTTTGCTAATTCACACTTGGCGACCTGTTATGTAAATAACATGACAAGATAAAGAACAAAAAGGGTACAAAACCATTTAACACATACCTCGCAAAGAGAGCAGTTTGGGCCTGAATAGAGAGTAAGTCGGGCGAGTCTGGTTGCCAGCTTCACGGTAGACATGTCAGTGGGGCTTGTAGTAACCAGACGGCAGACCGACGGCACGAGTTAGTGTCAATCAAGCGGCTCGGCGGTAGACAGCACCGTGACAAAGTTCAATTAGACGTTCAACGTAAAAACACGTCGGCTTCATGCGATCCTCCGGTTCAATTAAACATCTTTCTACGCTTTGGGACTTGATGCAACTTCGATGAGTATTCCTGATCCGCCATGGAAGAAAAGATGTGAGTTCTTGTGCTTTTCCCTTTTCCTATCGACGTTTTGACATTGCTGTACCTGACAGCTCGACCTTGCCCATTTTATTCCCAAGGACGTTGTGTCTTCGCGGAGTCCTGTGGCTTTTTACACGATGTTAAAGTTAAAAGCTGTCGTCTCGACGTTGAGTCGTTTCGGGATTCCACGTCTTCAATGGGCCCTTTCGTTAAGCCACCCCTCACCATTGCAGTTCATTCGCCCACCTCCTCATGCTCTCCCCCGCGTTCTCCCCGTATGGCCAGTCTTCTTTCCGCTCTTCAAGATATCATTGGACCTGATTCTCCGGAGAAGGTAGAGTCTCCACTTTCCACGGGAGAGATACTATCACTCGACGTTTCCGACGCCTCTCATCTTCCCCCTGACACTATGCAAGGCTCGGACGGCGTCTGCAGTGGAAAAGTAGAAAGTGTGCAGGTCGGTCATGCCACGGGACTGTCGCCGCCTCCCTACGGGACAGATAAAATCGAGAAGGAGGAAGACTTCCCCAATGTAACGTCGTGTTCTACCGACACAGACGTGCAAGGAGATTCTGCCTCTCCTCCCGGCCTTCTGGACCCAGTAGAGATAGGTTCAATTCCTCCCATTCCATTCCCTCATGCAGGCTTAGGGGGTGCGACTGCCCGCGATGACTCTATTGACTCCGGTTTTGCCGAAACTTGGGTCGGTCCGACACCGCTTTCCCTTTCTCCTCCACAATTGAACCAGCCAAGCTTGGCGCTGGATTTCTTATCTTCCCCGTTCGGATCACCTTTGTCTCGTGTACTCCCAAAGTTTCTCCCTTCCCCTAGCCATCAACGCACTAGCCCCCCTGTACCTCGAGATTCCATCGACATCGTTTCGCCACCTTCCTTTTTCACAACCAGTCCACAGCATATCCTCCCCTCCCATACTTCTTCGCTTAGTATCAATTCGACGCCTGCTACGCAGGCGCGGCAGTCTCCGCTTCATGCTCTTCCATCTGGACAAGGAGGAGCAGAGGACGCTGACACGAGTAATGGGGTATTTGATGAATCAGATCGGTCCATGAGTGTGTTGGTTGAGTCACCAACAGAAGGGCTCTTGCTCCCAATACCCTCTGGCGAGGTTCCTGTCCTGAAAGATTCTATACCTATGGCATCTTATGAGAATCCCATTGACCCTCAGCTCGTCGTCAATGAGAACCCTGGCGAGGATTCTCCAGGCAGACGGGAAGAAGAAGCGCCATATGTGGTTAATGGAACGGTCGAAGGCTCCCCGGTTTCGGGCCAATTATCATGGGGAGAAACCAGCCACGCTGGTGACCCCTTACCTTCGCCTACGCCATCAGAGGACATTAACGCCACTTCCCCTCTCCACCCCACCATAACTCCCCCAATCTCCAAGGAGACAACTTCAGATGACGAAGAATTTGATTATGAAGCTCTATATCAATCATTAATCATGTCGCCAGAGGAAGTCTCATCGAATCGTCGTATGTCGTCACCCTCTCCGTTCTCCCCCCGGAGCCTGCCACCGAGGGCTGCATCAACAGGAAGCCATTCTCTTCTTCGTTCGACATGCGCACCTGTTGATATCCCAGAACGTCCCCACTCAACCGTTGACATCCTTCCACGGTCGCGTCATCAGGACTTGGGAATCACGCCTGTTCTTCTGTCTGAATACACCAGTCGCACTTCTAGTCCATTGCTGGAGACACCTATATCTTCCAGTCCAAGCCAGGCTGATGCTTCTGCGCGGTCCGTTAACGCGAGTCCTGTCTCTCTTTCCGCGTCGGGTCTTGTGGCTCATGCCTCACCATCGACCTCATCACCAAAACACGCTCGACTTTCCATGGGCAAGTCACCACCCCAGGCTGCACCCGTTGCAGGGCCTTCAAGAGGAGCATTCACCCTTAATGATCGTTCCGAATCGGGATCCGTTGGGAGTAAATGGAATCATATATCTATGTCGAAAAAGGTCCCTTTCGGCTTTCGTAACTCCTCGGTGTGTCAATTTCTTTGCATTGACTGAGTTAATTGAAACTAGCATGCAGATCCAGTCTGATGGACGTCCTCCGCCTACACTCGCACCTGGGACCCAGAAGCGTCTGAGTGTTCTGACGTCTTTGCCTTCTAAACCGTTGATTGATGGATCTGAGATACCTGGAAGTGCTCACAGTATCTCCTCTGAACCATCACGGCCGGGCTGGGCTCGACCCTTCCACCCTGTATGTTTGCCTTTGGTAATTCCAGTTTATCTGTCGCATACTGATGGCTTGTAGCCTCGGCCTTCTGAAATAGCATCCACAATCCATTGCTCTAACCTGTATAGAGAATCTCTTACTTCTGCTGTCAATAAGTTTTCCGATCCATCCCACTCTCAACGTCCTTCGGTAAGTTGAGGTATCACGCTTAACACCCAAACGTGTCATTGAATTCAAAACCAAAAATTAGCTTTCGTCTTTGTCCTCGCATTCTTCGCAGTCTGGCCCAATTCGCAGCACACTCTATCCCCCACGTTACATCCCGAGTTTACTCCCACAATCAGCTCCATTGTCTCACGCAAAAACATGGCGCAATTCACCTCATCTCAACACCGAATTTAACATCAGTCACGGACATTCAACGAGTCGTCCTCTCGGGCGACCGAGCACTCCCATCGACGACGATGCCTCAGAGAACGGGGATCCGCTTCGCACTTTTACTCAGAGACCAGTGCCTCTTCCCTCTGCACTGCCTACTCTGCGATCTGCATCCTCCCGGCTTTCCCTAGCCTCCATCTCATCGGCGGTGCCTGAACGCACCTTGATGTTTGCTATCGCTAGCGACAACACGAAGTCGGTCCATGATGTGCTCGAGCACGATCGTGCGGATCCAAATGAGCCAATAGGCCCACAGTCTGCGCTAGCTTTCGCGCTTACAAATGAGCGTCTGTTACATAAACTCGAAATTGTGAAAGCGCTGCTCGCTCATGGGGCAGACCCTGCTGCGCTCCGTAATCCTGAGCTCAACCCTCCGCACCGGGGTACATCGGCGGGTGACGATGCAATGCCACTATCGCTACCTCTAACAACGACCCGGGAAGCGATGGACCCAGCGACACGGTAAGTGTCCGACTTTGCACTGGTAAACCCTATGGTTCTGCTTATACGCGGTAAGATACTATGTCTCCCGGGCCGACGCACTGGAAACGCGTCAATCGTCGGCCCTCCTTCAACAATCATCCTTCCGCCCATTGGGCCGCGTTCGCTACGATATCGTCGGACAGGATCTGGTTTTTGAGCACTTGTTCACCGTGCTTAACCGGCATTCTAGGGCGCTTTCGGTATCTCCTCTTGTCATCTTGCTTTGTGGTAAGTGCATTCGCATCCCTCATAGAAGGAATGAGTTGGACGTCGAAATGCCTTGTTAGGGCCCAGCGGACACGGCAAGAGTTTTCTAGCCCGGCGTTGTACGTCTGTTTTCCAGCGTCTCCATACCACCTTGTGTGAACTAAACTTGCTACCCAGTCGGCGCTCTTCTTGGGGTGCCAACGCATACAGTGAATGTAACGACCTTGCGATCTACGCACGATCTGTGGGATTCGTACTCCATGAGCCCCTACGATGTATGCACTAGTTCACTGGATCATCGCATTGTATACATTATTTCCACAGGAGATGTCTACAATCACGCTTTCTCAGTTCCTGCTAGAAAATGAGGGCAAGCGATGTGTGGTGGTCATAGATGTACGAAGCCAGCGTCTCAGTTCGTTCAAGGAAAACCTGACGATGAATGACATCCCAGGAGATAGAGAAGGTAGAAGATCCCAAAGTACTACACTCACTCTTGATGCCCTGGGAACTCGGTAAGAGCCTCGCTGATCCTCAACCCTTCTTTTGTGACGTGGTCAATTCCAGGACGCTGCTCGCCACAAGCGGGCCATCGCCATATCGACGTTCGCCAAGTGATTTGGCTTGGTACATCGAACATTGGTCACGACTTTGTGTTTGAGTTCTGCGATGCGTTGTCAGAGAGAACTGTGGGCCGTGAGGAATACCAGGAGCTCGTCCGACTTTTGCGCTCAAAATTTTCTCAGAGTCTCGGGGTACGTAAAATTACTTTTGGTAGTTTATTATGCATAGTTACCCTCGACCCCAGGCTTCTTTAAGCTCACGTGTCACGACGGTGCTTCCCTTCGTGCCGTTTACCGAGGCCGAGCTGATGGCCATCGCAACTGAGGCATTTTACTCCCTCGGCGGAGAACGTGCTTTCTCTATCTCCTCCGATGTCGTAGAGCGGGTCTCGCGCCAAGCGATCCAGGGCTACATCCCGGAGGAGGGTGTACGCTCGCTTCATCGTGCTGTATCTTCTCTACTCACAGACACGTCCGAATTTCTAGAATAAAGCAGTACATAATCTTCACCCTTCCATTGAGGATCTAAATATATTGTAGTGACCGAAGGCCCCTACTATGCCACTTGTCTCTCTGGCTCTGGCCCGTGTGCAGCTGACGCCCGAAATAACCCCTAGAGAGACTTGAGAGTTCCTGTGAGCTTGGCTCTGCGATACCGGCATATACCTGCTTGCATGTGATGCTGAGTGGTGAGACATGTAATCACGGCCCATTCCGTGAGGTAGTTGAGGACCGACAATGGTAAGAGCCGACGAACTCGTCGATACTGTACTGTACAGCCGTCGTGCTATCCCGAACTCCCGAACTCCCCAGATCACAATAGTTATAACTTACCAACGTAGATTGCCGTCTACACCCAAGGTAAGTTACCTGGTCAACCCGCGGGCCATAGAGTTACCGCGGGTATTATCGTGAAGGGAACCCTTAACGGCCGCGCCACTTCATCTGTCTTTCGGGGAATCTTCGCGTGCTGTTGTCCTGTGAACCTGGGCGACTTCGTAGACTTATAGGTGAGTAAAAAGGGGACAACGAACAAGGAACTCGCTTCGAGGCGATTGCCAGGGTGATGTGAGGGTGTAGAAGGGAACTGCGGCCACTGTGCAGTTAACATGTCAGAAGTAAGGGCCAATTTATCTACGGTGTTTTGAGTGAATATGTTGACAAGATAGGTTGACCTGGTCTACATGTTCAATGTTCAGAGGGTGTCGCAGAGTATTCAATCAGGGAGGCAGGGTTACAGTAAGCAGATGATATGATGATGCACTATACGATGGCTGTGTCGATTATTATTATTAAATGATGATCGACATGTCGGCCCGGGATGGACAAGACATATGGCTATTCACGATCAATCACCGATCAATCAATCTAGGGATGATCTAGGCTCTACAATTACATATCTATAGTATACCAAGCTGTCATCAACCCAACAGCTTTTTCTTTTTGTCTCCTTTCCCTCTTTCATACCTTCCCCTTATTCCCCCCATCCTTTTCATACCTTTCCCCCCTCCCTTCCTTCAACACGCCCTTGGCCCGATGCATATTCCAGTGGGAATCCGCTCTTTCTCGCGGCGCCTTGCTCGCAGTGTTCAACAACGTGCCAACTCGTCAGCAAATTCAACGAGCACGCCTGTGCCATCCTCCGGTCCACCCCAGATCCAGCTTTCGACGTCGGCCAAGTCATTAATAGGGTTTTGCACTGTGCTCGGAACTATTCTCTTCGGTTCGTAAATCTGTAGCCTGTAGAAGCTCTCGGCTTACTAGAGCGTAATTATTTCTAGCCATCGTGGCCTGGAAGCTGCGTTCCAGGTACAGGCGTCGAAAAATTCGCCTCGACCGCACGCGCTTCTCTATTATAGATACAACGTCGGAGAAGCAGGGCCTAGTTTTCCCTACTGACTCGAAGGGTGGGTATGAGCCCCGCAACAAGGTGCTGCCACCTGCCCCGTCTGGCCCTACTGTCGGTTGGGTGCCCCAAATCCGAAGTGTCACCCTTCCATCGGGCGTAACCGTTCCTCCTGTTGCAGTCACGGCGTATTCTCGTTCCCCCAAATTACAGGACGAGTACCCCCAGACACCCCTAAGTGCCCCTTCGACGTCGCCATTACCCACTCCGCCCCCCATTTATCGCGCCCTGGGAATCCACACTATCCCGGTTCCTCCAACACCAGAACCAGTTCCCCATGATATTCCACCCCCTACTCCTATGTCTAAGAGTTCCCGCGCGACTGATTCTACCCCGATATACGAGTCGTTTGATCTGCCACCCACTCCCAGCCCGCGTTCCTCGTCCTTCATTCGCACTACGAGCACACTTACTTCCTCACCTCGACCCAGTCTCGCGACCGTGTTCGCTCCCAAGTCGTTCCCGCGGCTCATGCTTGTGACAACTTCCTTTGAGCCGACCCGGGATGACGAGCTCGCCGTGCGCGCTGGAGAGACTTTGCGTCTCATCAGGGAATTTGAGGACGAGTGGTGCCTGGTACAGCGCGTCGGCCGTCCCGAGGCAGAAAGGGGAGTCATCCCGCGTTCCTGTCTGACTGATCGCCCACCCATCATCAAAAATCGCGTGACGCTCTCGGGCCTCACCGTCAACGTTGCAGGACGCAAGTAGGTGCACATCCGAATCCAAAAAAAAATAAAATCTCCTACACCCGCCGCGCGACGACACGCACTACATCCGTCGCTGGATCCTTGATACCGGCGCCGCAGACACCGCTCCCTTCCTGTATCTCATACTCTTCGACACTCCTTTATTCCTTATTTTATTGAGTTCTAACGTATTCCTTTGGTGGGTGTCGTTTCTTGACTTGATTGGGTCTGTAATCGGTGGACGAGCGGGTATCATTTGTGATGATCTCCCTCGCCCCATCTTGTTTCATCTCTGGATATCTCGCACCGGGTGCATTACTCGTTCGACATTCACGTCGTCGGCTGCTGCTAGTCAGATGTATTGCGGTTCTTTATCTTTTGTCAAGGTTGTCTACGTACGAACCACACATTGACTGCGTAGTCGTACGGTGACTTGTATGTACCAGACTTGATGTAGAATAAGAGGATGAATGCCCTCCAGTTCCTTGTTCTTACCAGTTTCTATTGCACGACGAGCTGTCCACGTAGAAGCACGCGAAGTGTGATCCAGCAATTATGACTCGGAGGCTAGTGCACTGATATCGCGAAGAGATGTATTTTTAGAACGGTCATAAGTATGGACTGTCTATAGCTGGTTTTCCGGCCACTGCGACTTCCGTTTGTACCTAGCTTGGTCTCTTAACCACTATATCACAAACCGTCAGTAGAACGCAAGAGGATAAAGTAGGGACGGGCAAGTCCCACCTGTCTATATTGATGAAGAGAGCCAATTTTTTCGCCTGTCAGATGGGTTTTAGTACATGTCACCGAGGCAAGGTCGGGGTCTACTCACCATAGAAATCTGGCACGGGATTAGTGGCGCTCTGCGCTGTAGGGTCCACGCGGTTTCTGACGATATGCTGGTGGAACTCGCGGTCTCGTGCCTCAATGAGAGCCATGGTGCGCCGATGTGTTACGCGCCAAAGCGTCGAACCAATTATAGGGCCAACGAGGTATCCCGCACCTAGGTACGGGAAATGATGGTGAGCTCCGAGGGAACTGGCGCAGAGGAACGATGGCTACGTGCCCATGCAGCCCAGAGTCGCGCCGCCGAAAAAGAGAAGCGGGTCGATACCCTACGAGAGGTGTGAATGGTGCAAGTATGCGTGTGCGATAGAGGGCTCGCACCATGATGGGCTTCGTTGCGTCCAACTCCATCGATCCAAAGTAGGCCGCACCACCCGCTAACCCTGCCAGCACGCATGGTGCAGTCAACGCCTGGAAGAAAAGAAAGAAAAACCCCCAACCAACTCAGTCTCGAACGCGGCGTCGAAGACCAAGGAGGGAACTTTACTATTTCCCATCTCCGCTTCCCCCGTCGAATGGCGAGATACTCTGACCACGGCAACGTGTCTTTGGCGGCTTGCGATACGTCGGTCGACTTGAGGCGGATTGATAGGAGCGCAGTTCTCCGAGAATTGTTGGCGAGGATGGTTTTCCGCGACACGCAATGCGAGGCCGAGGACGAGAGTCGAAAGGAAGAAGTCGTCATCGTATAGCTTAGTTGCTGTTCAATACCATTGACTTAGTCTTAGCAGTACAAATAATTCTAAAGGCACGTGCGTTCTCACGCCGGATGGCGAGTCACAAGACTTCCGACACGCGGCCACTACTAGTAGCACCTGCAGTCGGGCACTGGCATTTGCACTAGCAAGCAACGACAAAACTTTGAGGTTTCAACTCTGCTTCACTAGTGTAGCCGGACCACCTCTCCAGCGCTGACAACTGCGCAGCGAAACCAGAAAACCATGCCCTTGGAGAGCCCGTGCTCCATCTGCTGCACATCTTGCGCGTCTGGAGCAGTGCTCATTCCGGAAAATGGCCACGTCGGACCCTTTTCCGTACACAAGCTTCTTCCCGCGGGCACGCTGTCCCTTCCAATTTCGCAAACAGAGCTCGTAAGCGTTTGTGATCACTCACACGGCTCCGAGGGCTGGCACATGTTCCTGGGCGGCGAAGCTTTGCTTCCTCACCTGACGGACCGGGAAAGCGAAACTTTATGCCGTCACCTGGACTTCTTGGTTGAGCATAAGTTTCTCTCCGTCCAATCCAAGGTTGGAGACTCTGGAACAGCGCTCATACTCCGTGTCTACATTATTCCATACGACCTACCGGGCGTTCAGGGGAAGCTCAGAGTCCGAGATGAGGCTTCAGTTTCGAAACCTGCTAGACTTTGTCTGAGGAATGTAATGTCTCGAATAATACAAGATAAAAGTCTATGGGA
Source organism: Lactarius sp. MG50 (assembly GCA_003314065.1). Classification (NCBI taxonomy): domain Eukaryota; kingdom Fungi; phylum Basidiomycota; class Agaricomycetes; order Russulales; family Russulaceae; genus Lactarius; species Lactarius sp. MG50. The sequence goes on along the minus strand of QLOZ01002105.1, from coordinate 3,127 downwards.
CGCGCATGATCTTGAGCCTTCGTCAAGTTCTCCGCGCTACCTTTTCAACTCCGACACGGTAGCTATCTCGTCCTTTTTGCAAAACTTCTTCCCAGAAACTCATTACCGGTTCTAAATGTAGGATAATCGTACCTTGGCAGAGATCTACAGTGATCTTCCTTCCCCAGTGTTGAATTTAAATTCTCAACAACCAGAATCTTCCAGCTTGCATGACATGATATCTAGCATCACGTTGGGTCAACCAATCTCAGGTCTGCGAAGTAGGCTTTACCCATATCAGAGGGAGTCAGTGTCAGCCATGCTCCTCAGGGAGATGTCTGAGTCCGACGTACCCGATCCCTTATATATTCCGGTTACCGGATTGAACAAGACGGTCTTCTATTTGCAACCTGCCACTATGGAAATCCTGCGAGAATGCCCTATGGTCGCTGCACATCATGGAGGCGTGCTCTGCGAGGAACTTGGTATGTAATCCATTTGGCTTGCGCTGTTCTGTAACTTTGTAGCAGTGTTGACTCGAACCTTTCTGCAGGAACTGGAAAGACGATCATGGTACTTGCTTTAGTTCTAGCAACGATAGACCAGCTTTCCAAGCCGGAGGAGTCCATCCACGACGCTCGGCCAGTCATGACACCACTAGCCTTCCGGCATTTCCCTCATCCCCAGTTCGAGGCTGCGCGCAAACGCTTATCCCGTCGCAGCCCGCGAACAGCCGCCCGCGATAGCGATTCCTTTCCGCGCCTACTGGAAATCATGCTTCATTATGTACGAACGTCCCCAGATGGCCTCCAGCTTCGACAAAACGTGGAATGGTTGCAAAATCGAGGGCTTCTGTCTTTGATAGGTCTCAATGCCCCTTTCTACCTGCAAAGCGAGGAACTCGTGACGATACCGCGTCTACGGAGGAATCGTGCTAAACTCGGTTTCCGTAAGATGTACCTGACGTCGGCCACGCTGATAGTGGTTCCCCCCAACTTGCTGGCTCAGTGGAGCTCGGAGATCTTAAAGCATTGCCTCGGACTCGAAGAATCAGACGATGCCCTTCGTTTCCTTGTTGTGAATCCAAAGGACGAACTACCTGCGGCAAGGCTCCTCGCCTCGGATTACGATGTCAGTATTCAACGCATGATTTTCTTTCTACTAACCAATATGTCATTAGATCGTTCTTTTGAACCACGAGAGTGAGTATTGTCTACTGTGCTTGGTATTTCGAAAAACTAAAACCTCCCGATAGCATTTTCCAGAGAGGAATCTAAGTTCGACCGTGCAAAAGCTTTCACGTGGACTAGCTGCGAGTGTCCTTGTTACAAAGGCACCCGCGTTCCAGAATGCAGTTGCGATCCATCTGGGTTTTCTCCGCTCTTCCAGATCCGCTGGAAGCGGCTTGTGGTTGACGAAGGTCATGTCCACGGAACCGATAGGACTAATATCAGTAAGGTTGCGACACTGTTGAGCGTGGAGAGGAGATGGCTTGTCACAGGCACACCTACGACGAATCTGCTTGGTATCAACCTACGTAGCTCCGAAATCAGCACTGATCTCCAATACCCGGAGGACGTGTCCGAAACTGATGACATCTTACCATCATGGGAAGACCTGGATCCAGACTCCCATGACACAGATAGCGCCCAAACAACCAACACGGGAGCGCTTTCTCCTCGGACCTGGACAAAGTACGACAGGGAAGACCTTCGAAGGCTCGGGACAATGGTGATCACATTCCTTCAAATACCCAGGTTTGCTGCGGAAACTAGGTTATTCGCCAGCCACGTAGTCCATTCCTTGTTTGGCACCAGCGAGCCTCAGCCCGGCGCTATTCAAGTTCTGACGCAGGTCATGAGTAGCATCATGATCCGGCATCAGTGAGCTTCTTTCCTTGGTTACTTGAGCGATCACTTGATCTTCCTTTAGAATCCAGGATATTGAAACTGATGTCTCGTTACCCCCCATGGTACAAGAGACCGTGCTGCTGGACCTGGATCCCCTCTCTGTCAAGTCATACAACGCACTTCAGGCCGCGATCACGATCAATGCCGTGGATTCGGAGCGCAAAGATCAGGTGAGCAACTCTATTTTTGCCAATTAGACATGTGTTCACTGGGCTGTCCTCCAGGATTACTTGTTCCATTCGAATGTGAGTTTCTAACCTTGTCTCTGGTCATTCGAATGTATCATACGCCTCTGTCTAGAATGCTGCATATCTGAAACAACTCGTGGCGAACATGTCCCAGTACGTCTTCCTGGCCCATTTCGATTGCCCCGTAACCTAACGCATGAAAGGTTAATGTTCTGGCATGTCGATGAAAGGCATTACAATGTCGATGAGCTTGTCAGGGTCTCAGACACTATGGTAGAGAAAGCACGGGAAAGAGGGGTTTCTTCGCAGGATGTCGATGCACTCCGGGAAGCTAAGAAACACATGTCGGTACACTTCGAAACTCTATCCTGGATGCATGTCTCACATCCCTCACAGTGTTTTGGCTGCGAATGACAGCTTGTGGCGTGCTATTCAGACCAACCCTACCCCTGAAATACCTTTTGTCTTCACGGGAATCCCGCAGCGAGTACTGGAAGCATGGTCTGAGCTTTCGTACACAGCTACTGCACCGCTCACGTCTCCGCCTCCAACATCGTTCCTCATGTTCCCCCTGCGACTCGTGAAACTCCGCGACATAATCCTGGCCCGACCGTTCATAGACGAAACCAAACTGGTAGATGCCGGTCATGCCCAGGCGGAGGCGGACAAGACCAGAAACTTGCTCTTCTTGCAAACCGTTCGCAAAAGGACCAAAGGGGCCAAGAAACGCGTCGTCGAGGAGAACGTGCGGGAGACTCGCAAGGCTGAAGAAGCTGCCCGTCAGCGTCAGGATAAAGTGCTCGAGATGCAGAATGAGCTCCGCCTTGTGACTGAAAAGCACGCTCCCAAGACCCCCGCTGCCGCCTCGAAGGATAAGGGATCGCCAGGCCTCATTCGGCAGACACCAGTGTCAAGGTCTCCCCTCGCCAACGCTCGTATGCTCACTTCCAGGTCATCCAAGCTTAACTATCTCCTGAAGGAGGCACGAATTTTCTCACCCATTGTGTCCTACGTTACTCATTCTAAGTCCAGGTCTTGGAACATCACCGG
>QLOZ01002099.1:0-12085 GCA_003314065.1 Lactarius sp. MG50 | reverse complement strand
ACGCTGCCGTGGTGGTGAGCTGCGCTCCGGAGGAAGTGCGTCGCTGTGGTAGAATGTGAGAGCGAGGTCATTGGCAAGTGGCAGGTGCATCTTTCCTTCTCGACCAAGTTACCTGTCATCCGTGCATCAGGACGCCCGTCGCATTCGGCCCCCAAGCCTAGACACCTAGTTTCTGAAGTCCTCGGTGCTTGGCGCTCGTACCTTCTTTCTCGTGTTTCTTCCCGGGGTTTTCTTCTCTGGGTATGACGAGATAGGAAGAGGGTGAGCACGAATGCCATTTCTTTCCAGCTCTGTTCTTGTGTAGCTGATCTCTTTCTGTAGGCTTTGCTATGCCCTGGCCTTTGGCATGTATTCGTCCTCATTCCTCAAAGAATTGGTATGCTCTCCGAGACCTTACACACCGCCAGTCACGCACCTCGGTAAGATTGTAGAAACTTCATCTTCGTCTGATGGGGCTGATTTTTCTTGGTAGCTATCGGAAGCCATCACCTCGAGTATGGCTTCCTCTCAACTCATTCTACGAACTGTATGTCCATGGCGTTGTTCCTGGGAGCACACGTGCATCATCTCCATCATGCTGGTTCCCTCTCGACCGCTGCTTTCACGACTTGGATCACTGTCCTTGTAGTATATGTTTTATCAATTGTTGGCGGCGGCTTTACACCGGAATGCATAGTTTCACGGACTGCTTCGTCGGTGTCTTACTCGGAACGACTAGCTGGTTGTTGCAGCACCTTGTGATGCCTTATCTTTTTGTGGCACCCCTGATTGTGATGTTCGTCTGCCTCCTCTTGGTCAATCAACACCCGCCCCGTTGACGATTGCCCCTACTTCGAAGATGCTATTACCTTTGTATTCGTCATCCTCGGCATTATCACTAGCCTCTGGTGGTCCAAGAGTGTGCCTGCGCTCAACGCGGACCTCCTCACCTCCGCAACGCCCGGCGCCGCGTTCAACTCACCTGCGGCAGTCACGACCTGGATGCTCTTCGCGGTGCTCAAGCTCACGATGTGTATCCTGCTCATCTTCACATGGCGCATGCTAGTCAAGCCAACTGTACGGACGCTCCTCCCGCCGCTCTTCCGCTGGCTCGCACGCACAAGTCCCGTGCGCCTCCCGCACCGCCGCCACTACCCCCCGGCCACTGAGTATTCCCATGGCCCGCCGCACACCGCTGCGTGCGGTGCCGAGTATCGATCTTGATCTGGCCATGGCCGCGGTCATCGACGAGAACAGCGAGGTCGCGAGTGGGCCGCGTAAACGGAGCGTGGGCACGGTCAAGCGCCGCGGTTCGCCCTCGGACGCGCAGGAGAAGGCGGTTGCGTTCGAGGCGGGCGAGGGCGGCGAACTCGAGGACGATAGGTGAAGCACTATGATGCCGATAGTGTGTGAACCCCCGACCCACTACTTTGTGATCGCTGACGCGCTCTTGTTTTTTACTACCGACAAAGCTGGTGGTGTATGCTGGAATCGGCGTTATTGTGGTGATCGGGCCTGCAGTGTTTGAAGTACTCGGGCGGGGTGTGTGACCCTCTTTTTCTTGTCCTATCTCTTCATACGTCTTTATGGGGTCTGCAATGTAACAAGATGAACTTGTATGGAGTCTCAATCCGGAATTTCTATTACGAGTACATTTTTAAAGGCGGAATAATAATTTGTTTTATGGAGGAGCCTCAGGAACGTGCGCAGGCCAGAGCTTCTCTGGGATAATATCATATTCGTTGCAACTTCCTCCGGGGCGCCTCGATTGACACCATTCTTGGAAAACTACCGATAGGACGATACAACTTCTATGACGTTGTAAGAGGGAACAAGCACATTAGATACTGTTGGGTATATCGTGCAATCTAATACACCCCTTGTCCGATAAAATACTCCGGGTTGCAGCCCCCTCCTTTGGTAGTCTATAAAGCCTAGTTCGTGCCATAGGGATATAATATAATTCCGTAGGGACAGCTACAGCTGGCAAAGTTACTGGTGTTGAAACTGAGGGCTACGGGGGCCCGCAGCGAAGCGCTACAAGCACGAGACAAGAGGGAACGAGATGAGGCGAGAGCAAGTGACAGTAAGAACATGAGGAAGACGGCTTACTAGTAGAGACGGCACACGCAGGGCGTTTCGAGAACAACGAATGGATTGTAAGTGCGCCATGCACTGGCTTTAAGTAATGCTAATCAGAGTCCTTGTCAGGAGCGCCATCAGGCGACTCCTGCACTACACATATCTCTGTACTAACGATCGCGCGGTCAATAAGAAACGAATAAATCATGAAAAGCGAGCATGAGGCCCTTGCAAGGCGGCACGTCGCGCAGTGGTGAAGCAAAAGATAAACATACACGTGACAGTGTGGCCTCCTCGGCCCGCGGACCGATCGGACGAGGACCAGCGGTCGCGGCTGCAGGCGCACAAGCCGCTGCCCATCAGCAAGTGGATACGAGAGATGAAACCTAAGTAAAAAGGGTTCAAAGGGTCAACGTATCAAAGCAACAGAATATAAAGTAATAATCACATATCCTTGAGTGTGCATAGCACACCTGATCACCATACCATGCGCGGCCACGCTCCAGGCGCCACCCGCGTCCAGCTCCTACCGCACGGGCTCAGCCCAGGTGCCCCCCAGGTGCCAGCGCCTTCCCACCACCACCAGGTTCCACCAGTTACAACCCGGACTTGGAAGGGGTCCCGCCGGCGAGCGCTAGTTCAGTTCCTCCCATCATCGCCTGCTTGTTGTGTCACGGTCCTCTCATTCAAAACGACACTGTGACCCATCCGTTTCGTTTGGCCAACCTCGACAACTTTGCAGGTAAATACTACTGTAAGTGTCTACTACAAGGATAGAATTGACATCGGCCACGCGCTGGAATGGAATGGCAACTTGAAGTTCAGCGCGGCTTGGCGCCCGGTGCCGCTCAACCGCGCTCTTCACCCACCTCTATCACGCAGTGCGCACATCCTCGGCAGCGACCCGTTCCCGTCCATCGCCTCAGTCGTGGCCAGGTTTCTCATCAAACCCGTCGTGTTCGACGCCTCCCACTGCCTCTTACAGTACATCCATCCCTCCCTGAACGACCCCGCAGGCGACACCCTCTTCGACCCCTCCCTGAGCCCGATCCCGCGTTGCGCATTGGCGGCATTTTAGCTTGTGCGGTGGCTTGGTTGTGTACACGACCGTCGACGTGATGTACCACTTGGCGAAACTGATCAGCCGCGTCCTCCTGCGGCAGCCGGACTGGCCGCTCTCCGACCGCCTATGGACGTCCACGTCGATCACGGAATTCTGGAGCTTCCGCTGGCACCAGTTCTTCCGACACGCGTTCATCGTGTATGGCACCCGTCCCGGCGGCGCGCCGCTGGGGAGACCCGGGGCGTACATAGGAGCGTTCGCCGTGTCTGGCGCCCTGCACGACCTCGGAATATGGGGGCTCGGGCGTGGGATGGAGTGTCGCACCACGGGGGGGTTCTTCGTCCACATGGGCGTCGGCACCGCCTTGGAGTTCGCGTTCAAGCAGCTGATGGGACGGCGCGCGTGCGGGTTTTGGGGATGGGCGTGGACTGTGATGTGGACGCTCGGTTGGGGCACGCTCATGATCGACGCGTGAGCTCGGCGGGGGATTGTCGCGAGTGATTTCTGGACAGGCATCGACCTGGAAAGCGGCTCGTTAAAGCCATCATCGCACTCTCGAACTAGTAGCAAGAACTAGATATATTTCTCATAGAGATTTCCTACCACAGTTAAACAGATCCGTACAGAGAACTCGAATATGCAAGAAACTTCCGAGCAAGTGCACTAAAACAGGAGTGTCTGAGACGACATCCCCCAACCCTTGACATAACTCGCCGCACACGGGATAGTCACGATCTGCAAGAATGCTTAGTCATGCCCAAAAAGATGAAATGAACGTCGGAAACTCACAATTCAGATTGATAAAGTGCGACTGAATGGTTAGATCGCGCGCGGACTAGGTGAAGTTCTCTGATGGATCATGTTCCTTGCCTCCCAATGTAGGATCGTTCGTGTCTTGGATATCATCATGCACCCCGAGTACTGTGATGTTTCTAGGAATACTATGGTTTGAGAAAGATGCTGCCTGTGGGGCTATGCGTGAGGGATCGGTAGTTGGTGATGAAGATGAAGATGCTGGTCCGTGAGGAGGACGATCGGATTGGTTCACAGAGTCCACCGGTGAATGGAGATCCCCAATAAGCGCGCTGGTAGGGTCCGGCATGAAGGAGACCGATGGTAGAGAGCCAGGAACCATAAAGGGAGGGGTTATGATTGACTCGTCTAGCGGAGCTGCGCTTGCGCCGGCTATATGCTGTGAAGTAGCAGGGATAGTATGACTTTCTTGATCGACAGGAGCAATATCGAGTTGCGGGGCATTAGTGAGATTACCAGGTGAGGATGTGTCTGAGGGGTGTGGGCTGGTATAAGCGGGATTCATTGAAGGCAAGGGAGTGGCAAGAATGGGGTCGGGAGTGTGGGCAGTCTCTGCCGCGCGATGGCCTGGGTTGTTGCACAAAGGGTACGATGATACATTGAACCAATGCAGGGTGTCATCTGTACCTGGATGTAACTCGACGTAAAGATGGTGAATCTTTCTGAGAATTTCAGCAGGATTACTGAACTGCCTGCCGTTCCGGGCTTTTGGAACAATTTCATTCCACAAGGCACAGAAGTCGTGCTGCAGGCTAAGAACGGTAGCTCGGATCTCAAAACTGTAAAGTGACCGTGGAAACGAATATGCCACCTCGGAAGCCATGTCCTGATTGTCGACAGAAGAGGGGGAGACGATCTGGCGGGTGATGTGGATCGAGTTGGCAAGTAACACGTTATCATTTCCATGTGCGAGGTACCCTCGAATCTCATTTTCCGATTTTCCCAATTGGTCCGCAGTGAGGGCAATCCAACGGTCGTTGCTTCCCTGCACATTCGCAATGATGACGGCAACGATGGATTGTGCTAACAAACCGATCTCTTGTTCGGTTCTATTGTCCCGATTTCTGAGAGAATGCCCCACTTCGACGGATATCTGCGGCCAGTCCCAGCAGAGAATATCATAGATGAAGGTTCTATTCGTGACATGAAAGGTATCAGCAACCTTCACGCACATGACGATTCGTCTGATTTTGTCCGACTCGGAGACCAAATTATCATTCAGTGTCCAAGTACGGTCGAAGTATGCCGACATCGCCGAATAAAAATCCCAAGAGCGCAGTCTTGCGAAGCTAAGTTGGGGATCTTTGACCACGTTTCGGTTTGAGCGATAGAAGCCAAGAATACAGCTAAAGAACTGATCTAAATCGTGATCCTGTGTTAAGGCGTCGAATGTCCACTTCAAGATACGGCCATCCATCTCCGGTGACGATTCCCTAGCACTTCTTTCGACCCACTTCTCCATGCCTTGAAAGTTCTCTGAGAAATAAAGGGCGCTCCCGTGAAGGAGATACCTCCAGCGTCCATGCAGAATCGCATACAATAAGACGTATGGATAAAATATTAGGGAACGAGCCAGAGGGGTTAATGAAGAAAGCGGTGAATAGTATGGCGCATCTCGCCACAAAATTGGCGTAATTGTGAAGAGCAAGTATGCCGCCCCGGTAATCGCAACCCACCAAGCTACCGTGCGGAAGACAGTGTAATTGATATTGCACAGATATATGAGAAGGCCAGCAAAGAAAAGGAAAAGCGAAATGTGTATCAATGTCGGTATTGCTTCAACTACCCACGAAAACCGAAATTTATCGATGCCGTGTGCAAAGAATGCACGGGTTCGTGCAGCGTCGTGTGGACTGTCCCGTGGCCTGTGAGTCATCCGCAGGTATCGACGAGCCCATTGATGTATCAATGTCGCCAGCATAGCACAGGTAAGACTTATAGCTAAGCTCAAGAACCAGAGTGAGTTCACCAAGATCACGTATTTCGGTGGAGAGAACGGTGGTGGCCTAAGTGGAGCGGCAGGAATGGACGAGCGAGATATGTTGGGATCGGCGAGAAGTTGATAGATTTTCTCGAGATAGAACGCAGAGGTATCTTGGGAGTTTGGTTTGAGGTCCATGACGGTCACCGCGGCCAATGCGGCAACTGCAGCAGAGAACAGACCAGTCTATATTTGTTGATTTGATATGTGAAGTGATGTGGAAGGTAAGCTGAGAACTCACGAATAAGAGGATGCCATTAGCATCTTCTTGCCAGCGTTCTGCCATCTTCTTGTCTTCTTCCTTTGCGATCTTGCGATACATGTTGAAAAGAGGACCTGAGCTATCGGCAAACCTAGGCTGTTCCTGATCCGATATCGCGTTGGTGGGGCTACCTGGTGTAGACGTTGGGGAAATTAGCGATGACAAGGTCGACGGACAGGTAACATACCTGTGTGACCCACTTCCTGAGGTACATTTACAGCTCCATGAAGAGGTTGGTCCATTGCAAATATATCGTGTGATATGAATGGTAAGAAGAGGTCGGAAGATCCTTTGTTCTGAGGAGCTCAGCCAACCGTGTGAACGAACTCACTTCCCTCGACTCTGATCGGCTCGGCTCAGACCGGGACACCCGATCCCCTCTCACGCCTCGGTGAGTATTTCTTGTTGACTTAGCCCGTCACGACGCGACTGGTTCTCGACTACGATATTCTCGCATGAAATAGAAAAGAACAGACCTGTCGCTCTCCGACGTAAAAGCAAACATGTCGAAATTTAATCTTTACATGCCTTTGTCTCATGACGAATTTTCGGCCCCTAACGACGAGGTCCTCGAGGATTCCGCCCATCGTCCTAGCCCCTAAAAAGAGCGCGTCCCTCTCTGGTTCCCTCCCCGTCGAGGACCACACTGCGAGCGTTGCAGCGGGGCGATTACCGGAGGAGGTATATGCGAAACGCTGCCGTGGTGGCGAGCTGCGCTCCGGAGGAAGTGCATCGCGTGGTCGAATGGGAGAGCGAGGTCATTGGCAAATGGCAGGTGTGTCCTTCTTTCTCGACCAAGTTACCTATGATCCGCGCATCGGGACGCTCATCGCATTCGCAGGGTCGCATTCAGTCCCCGAGCCTAGACACCTAGTTTCTGCAGTCCTCGATGCTTGGCACTTATACATTCTTTCTCGTGTTTCTTCCTGGGGTTTTCTTCTCTGGATATGACGAGATAGGAAGAGGGTGAGCACGGGTGCCATTTCTTTCCGGCTCTAATCTTGTGTAGCTGATCTCTATCCGTAACTTTCGCTATGCCCTGGCCTTTGGTGTGTATTCATCCTCATTCCTAAAAGACTTGGTATGCTCTCCGAGACCTTACTCACCGCCAGTCACGCACCTCAGTAAGATTGCAGAAACTAGGTCTTCGTCTTCTGGGACTGATTTTTCTTGGTAGCTATCAGAGGCCATCACCTCGAGTATGGCTTCCCCTCAACTCACTCTACGAACTGTATGTACATGGCGTTGTTCCTGGGAGCACACGTGTATGATCTCTATCATGCTGGTTCCCTCTCGACCATTACTTTCGCGACTTGGATCACTGTCCTTATGAGATATGTATTATCAATTGTCGGCGGCGGCTTTACACCGGAATGCATAGTTTCACGGACTGCTTCGTCGGTGTCTTACTCGGAACGACTAGCTGGTTGTTGCAGCACCTTGTGATGCCAGAGGTTGAGGGGTGGATCGCCCACAGTGGTTGGACCGGTGCGTCGTTTACGTGCCACATATAATGCTCCCTCTTATCTTTTCGTAGCACCCCGACATTCGTCTGCCTACCCTTGGCCAATCAACATCCGTCCCCCATTGACCGTTGCCTCTGCTTCGAAAATGCTATTGCCTTTGTATCCGTCATCCTCGGCATTATCACTAGCCTCTGGTGGTCCAAGAGTGTGTCCGCGCTCAACGCGTACCTCTTCACCTCCACAAGGCCCGGCGTCGCACTCGACTCGCCTGCGGCAGTCACGACCTGGATTCTCTTCGCGGTGCTCAAGCTCACGATGGGGACCCTGCTCATCTTCACATGGCTCATGCTAGCCAAGCCAACTGTACAGACGCTCCTCCCGCCGCTCTTCCGCTGGTTCGCACGCGCGAGTCCCGTGCGTCTCCCGCACCGCCGCCACTACACCCCAGCCACTGAGTATTCCTATGGCCCGCCACACACGCTTCGTGCGGTTCCGAGTATGATCGATCTTGACTTGACCATGGCCGCGGTCGTCGACGAGAGCAGCGAGGTCGCGAGCGGGCCGCGTGAGCGGGGCGGTGGCACGGTGAAGTGCCGCGGGTCGCCCTCGGACGCGCGGGAGAAGGCGGTTGTGTTCGAGGCGGGCGAGGGCGGCGAACTCGAGGATAAGGTGAAGCACTATTATGCCGATGGTGTGTGAACCCCCAACCCCACGGCTTTTTACTCGCTGACCGGCTCTGGTTTTTTAGTGTTGACAAAGGTGGTGGTGTATGCTGGAATTGGCGTTATTGTGGTGATAGTGCCTGCGGTGTTCGAAGTGCTCGGGCGGGGTGTGTGACCCTCTTTTTCGTGTCCCATCTCTCCATACGTCTCTATGGGGTCTGCAATGTAACAAGATGAAGTAGTCTTGTATGGGGTCTCAATCCGGAATTTCTCCACATTACGAGTACATTTTCAAAGGCGGAATAATAATTTGTTTTATGGAGGAGCGTGCGCAGGCCAGAGATAATATCATATTCGTTACAACTTCCGGGGCGCCTCGACTGACACCATTCTCGGAAAACCACCGATAGCACGATATAGCTTCCGAGTCTGTGACATTGCGAGTGGGAACAAGCACATTAGATACTGTTGGGTATATCGTGCAATCTAATACGCCGCTTGTCCGAAAAAATACTCCGAGTTGCCCCCTCCTTTGGTAGTCTATGAAGCCTAGTTCGTGCCATACGGATATACGATAATTTCGTAGGGACAACTGGCAAAGTTACGACTCGGACTTGGACTCGGAAGGGGTCCCGCAGGCGAGCGGCGCTAGCTCGGTTCCTCCCATCATCGCCTGCTTGTTGTGTCCTTTCGTTCAAGGCGACACCGTGACCTATCCGTTTCGTTTTGCCAACCTTGACAACTTTGCAGGTAAATACTAAGTGTTTACTACAAGGATAGGGTTGACAGCGGCCACGCCGCGCTGGCCCAGGAATGGAATTGAAGTTCAGCGCGGCTTGGCGCCCGGTGCCGCTCAACTTCATCAACCTCTATCACACTGTGCACACATCCTCTGCGGCCAGTATATATCCTCCTCCAATGTTCACACCGTCTGCAATTCTTCCCAATCCTCCAGACCCCGCCCTTCGCCAGCCATTCACAACCGCAGCCTTCCTCCCCCTATTTGCGTGTTACTATGCCTTAGCGGTCCTTGTCGTTCTCACCCATACCTTCGTTCTCAGGCTCTCGTTGGTACCCGTCCTTCTATTGCAGGCTTGGAACTGCGTGGGGCTGGATTACTCGGCCGGGTTGGCGCGGTCGCTGGGACTTGAGAGTGCGGCCAGACTCGACCACTGGAACTTTGCGTATGTGGTGCGAGTCGCTCCTAACTTTACGTCTTTCCATTCTGTGCGTTCGCTGACACCCACGGCTGGCTTATCATCGGATTGGAGTGCTTACTATAGTACTGAGGTCGCTCGAAGGGGCGTTCGCCAAGAAACAGTTACAGAGGCCCACTTGTGAACGGCGATGACGTCTTTAGATTAGATATATACGGCTTATCTCTTGTACAAGACAATTATATCATCTCCGCTGTACAGTACTGGCGACGCCCTCGAAACTGCCAACGTGCATGCTGGCGAGAGGGACATCACTCTCTTCTGTACCTGTTTCTGTACATTCGTGCAGAGTCTGGGTCGCGTTCGAGTACCCTGGTATTCCTTACCGCGTACGTGTTTTATCGTCCGCATTCACATGAGATTCAACCTGCGTGTTATCGTCCAACAGTATTGCTGAACTTGCTCTCCTTCTCGACGTCCGATGCGGGAGCCTACCCTTCGTGCAGACGAAGTTGATCCAGATAAGAAACCGGAGGAGCTCCTGGAGGTCTCTCCGAAAGGACTCGTGCCTGGACTCAAATTACACACTTTCGCTCCACCGCGTGGCCTCAACGAAGACACAGTCATTCTTGAGTATCTAGAGGAGTACGCGGTCATCACCACTACGATCAACTTGCTTGCCATCCCTGCCTACTGTATGTGTAAAACCGCCTGGCGGGTAGTACCACAGGAAGAACTCTACTACCCCCCACGCACGGATCCGTACGCCCGCGCGCTCGTGCGTCCACGTCTCTCGCGCGCTTGTCCCCTCATTCTATCGCTCTTTGCAGGGGCAGGACCAGTCAACCGGCAAGAGGGAGTTCTCTGCTGCGCTTGGAAAGCTCACGTCTCTTCTTGAGCGTGGGGAGCACGAGGTTTCGATGAAGGGTGGGGCAGGTTCCGGTCTGTGGTGTGAGTGTGAAGAGTTGAATTGGACGGATGTGGTGGGGCTATGTACGTGCAGTAGGCAATCCACCTTGGGGCCTTCATCCTCTCACACGTTCTGCCACTTGATCAATATAGCCGGGCCAGCAATCTCCTGAGGCTTCATCGGGGCTTTGAACTGCCTGTGGGGTCAAAGCTCCGCGTGTGGGTGGATAGGCTTCTCGCGCACCCGTCTTTCAAGGCAACTTGCAGCACCAAGAAGCTCTATTTAGACAGTCACGAGAAGTGAATGATCTTTTACCTCTTGTGCCATGCTTGCTGATGGTCAAATACTTTAACCGACCTCATGCAACAAATTATGAACGCAATCAAGGCATGACGCCGACTGCCTTGGAAATAGGAGCGCCACAAGTGAGCTGCCTCGGATGTGGTCGCGATGTATCCTTCGGTTTTACAAGGTTCTGAGCTGGGAACGGGATGCACGAAGAGAACCACGTGGATTAACATTCGATGTGTTCCGAGTTGGGGAAGGGAATACAGGTTCCGTAAATTGTATGCTATGATTCGACTAGTTTAATAGCATTCGAATTTTTCCATATGAAACAATCGGTACACTATGAGTGGGGGCTGAAATGAATGGTGAGTCGGATATAAGGAGGCAAGAATGGGGACCTTTAAATAGTGAAGGATATTGTAGAACAAACCCGTACAGAGAACTTGTATATGCAAGAAACGCGGTCCTTTCTACTTCCGAGGAAGCAGACTGAAACCGAGGCGTCTGAGAGCAACTTTCCCCAATCCTTGACACAGATTGCCGCATACGGAATGGTTACGATCTGCAAGAATGCTTAGTCCTGACAAAAAAAATGAAATGAGCATCGAGAATTCACAATCCCCATTGATAAAATGCGACTGTGAATGGTTAGGCCGCGCACGGACTAGGTGAAGTTCCTGATAGATCATGTTCCTCGACTCCCAATGTAGAAACGTTCATGTCTTGGAGATCATCATCCATCCCGAGTACTGTAATGCTTGGAGGAACACCATGGTCTGAGAAAGATGCTGTCTGTGGAGCTATGCGTGAGGGATCAGTAGTTGGTGATGAAGATGAAGATGGCGGTCGGTGGGGAGGACTATCGGATTGGATCATAGAGGAGTCCACCGGTGAATGGAGACCCCCAATAAGCGCGCTGCTAGTGACCAGTATGAGGGAGGCCGATGATAGAGAGCCAGGAACCGTAAACTCGGAGGGAGGGGTGGTGATTGATTGGTTGTGTAGCGGAGCTGCGCTGGCGCCGGCTATATGCTGTGAAGTAGTAAGGATGGTAGGACTTCCTTGGGAGACAGGTGCGATAATGGGTTGCGGCGCATTTGTGAGATCACTAGGTGAGGATGTGTCTGAGGGGTGCGGGCTGGTATGAGCGGGATTAATTGGAACCAAGGCAGTGGCAAGAATAGTGCCGGGAGTGTGGGCAGTCTCTCCAGGGCGATGGCCTGGGTTGTTACAGAAAGGGTACGATGATACGTCGAATATATCCAGGGTGTCATCTGTGCCTGGATGTAACTTGCCGTAAAGATGGTGAATCCCTCTGAGAACAAGGGCAGGAGTACTGAATGCCCGCGGTTCCGTGCTTCTGGAACAATTTCATTCCACAAGGCACAGAAGTCGTGCTGCAGGCTAAGAACGGTAGCTCGG